>ML350196.1:0-13976 GCA_005239505.1 Nicotiana paniculata | reverse complement strand
AAGGAATGCTAGGCAAGTACTTCTAATTTGAGCAGGGAGAGATGAAACTAGAAATCAAGAATTTAAATATACAATTTCAATTCATACGCAGGGAACATAAGGACCTAGAAATCCCTAAAGGGCAATCTATTTGCAAATAAGTCCGAGTACGCACTCGTCACCTCGCGTACGCGACTACAATCCATATAGAAGACTCAATCCTAAGAGGTAGTTCCCCCACACAAGGTTAGGCAAGATACTTACCTTGACTGCGCTAATCAATTAAACCCACGCTCTTGCCATGAGTATCCAACTCCGGGTGGCCCAAATCTAGATAATTCGATTGCATAGTGTAAATATAATCACAAAGAAATAAAATAACTAATAAGTTCGAAGCTAATACGCGAAATTAAGAAATTCGCCCAAAAAGTTCCCCGGACCCATGTCTCGGAATCGGGTAAAAATTAAATTTTCCGTACTCTCATTCGCTCACGAGTCTAAACATATAAAAATCTCTCAAATCGGAGGTCAAAAACCCAATCAAAACTCAATAATTTGGTCTAGGAAGTTTATCAATTTTCTCCCAAATCTGCCACCCAAATTCAAATTCTAAGGACCATATTTAAGTTAGGAATCATGGAAATTGATCTAAGTAGGTTAGAAATCAGTTACCCAGGTGCAAAGGCCTTCAAAAATCGCCCTTCCTGAGCTCCAAAATTTGAAATGGTGAAAATAGGCTTAAGCCCTCGAATCTGATATAATTGCTCATCAATATCCGCACATGCGCCCCTGGGACCGCACTTGCGGTCCTGTAACGACCCGGTCGGTCATTTTAAGAATTTGCACCCCGATCCCCTATTAATCGCTTCTCCCATGTCTATTTATGTTATTGTAACTTGTCGGAGCGTTGAGTGATGAAATCCGGGGTGATTTTGGACACAGTCCATAAAATGTGGAATTTAGTTTTAGAAATCTGGCTGTAGCTAGAGTTGTGTGAAGACGGATCCGGAATGTAATTCCGTCGACTCCGTTAGCTCCGTTGGGTGATTTCAAGGTTAGGAGCATGTTCAGAATGTGTTTCCGAGGTCGGTTTTGGATTTAGGCTTGAATTGGCGAAAGTTAGAATTTCGCGATTTTGGCCGATAGGTGAAATTTTGATGGCGAACTCCGAATGGAATTCCGAAAGCGTCAATAGGTCCGTAATTTCATTTATGACCTGTGTGGAAAACTTAAGGTCATTCGGATGAGTTTAGACATATTTCGGCATCGGATGTGAATTCTAGAAATTTCCTAAGTTCTTAGGCTTGAATCTATGCATAATTGATGATTTTGATGTTATGAGATGTGTTTTTAAGGCTCGACCAAGTTTGAACAAGGTATTAAAGTCAGTTGGTAGGTTTGGTTGAGGTCCCGGCGGCCTCGGGGTTGTTTCGGATGCCCAACGGGTGAGTTTGAGAATTTGAGAGCAGCTGAACCATTCTGGTTCTGGTGTCCCACACCTGCGATCGTATTTCCGCAGGTGCGGGCACGCAGGTGCGAAGGGGGTGCCGCAGGTGCGACCCCAGGCCATTAAATGAATTTCCGCACCTGCGATGGTATTTCTGTAGGTGCGGGCACGCAGGTGCGAATGGGGTGCCGCAGGTGCGACCCCAGGCAATTTAATGAATTTCCGCACCTGCGATTGGGTTTCCGCTGGTGCGGCGCTGCAGGTGCGATCCTAGTGTCGCAGGTAAGAAATATTTGGGTTGTTTATACCAAAAATCCGAGGGTTTGAATCATAATTCCAAAATCGATTGTGAGCTTAGAACTTGGCGATTTTCAGTGGGATAATAAGAGGAGAATCATAGGTAACGTTTTCTAACCTTAATCCATTTGTATATCAATAATCTCTATCATTTTGCTCAATCTAATCAATGAAATTGGATGAAAACCCATGAAAATGGGATGAATTTCCCCAAGTAGAAATCTGAGGATTTAGGGAGATTTAGACGTCGGATTTTGTTGATTCTTGTTCGAGTGGGTTCATGAGCGAATGGGTGTTCGGGAAATATAAATTTTACCCGATTCCGATATGTGGGCCCGGGGGACCTTTTGGGTGAATTTCCTAATTTCGCGTTTTACCTTATAAATAATTAGCTATTTTGTTCCCTTGAAGTGATATTTACACCATGCAATCGATTTGAATAGATTTGGGCCACCCGGAGTCAGATACTAGTGGCAAAAGAGTAGTATTGAGTTGATTAGCGCAGTCAAGGTAAGTGGCTTGCCTAATTCTGTGTTGGGGACTTCCCCTTAGACATTTTTATACTGGTTTTGTTACGTGGACACCGTGTACATGAGGTGACGAGTGCGTACACGGGTCATTGTTGCTAAAATCCTATTTTTACTTCTATGAAATCGCCCATTTTCATTCATATATGACGGTTTCCTATCTTAATTGAGTAGATAGCTTAAGAGTAAGCATGCCTACCTGTTCTTACTTGATTTTCCCCTTATTTGCTACTAGTTGCATCATGCTTAGGTAGCTTTACTCTATTCTTGCTTGTTGTTTTCTTGGACTATTTAATTAAGCCATAATTGACATACTTCGACTTTGCATATTTAAATTGTGACTACAGACCGAGATCCGGGAGCTTTCCCCATGTACTGCATTTCATATTTAAATTGGGTCTACAGACCGAGATCCGGGAGCTTTCCCCCTGTACTGAAATGCATATTTAAGTTGGGACTACACACGGAGATCTGGGAGCTTTCCCATCTGTACTGCATAGCATATTTAAATTGGGACTACGGATAGAGATCCGAGAGCTTTCCCCGTGTACTGCATTGCACATTTACTGTTGAGTTATATGTTGTGCTGAGCCGATGACTCTCTTTCTGTTATTAGATCTTCCCATTTTCATTAATCCTGTTTATCATTGCTTAGCTATATTTCACTGTTTTAAATTGTATATCGACTTGTTTTAAAAACTCAGTAGGGCCTCAACCTGACCTCGTCACTACTTATCTGAGGTTAGGATTGGCACTTACGAAGTACCGAATGTGGATTACTCACGCCCTTTCCTGCACATGTTTTCCCCATGTGCAGATCCAGGTACCAGCACCCAGTATCGTGGCTAGGAGTAGTTCTAGCAACAACCAGGAGACCGCGAGGTAATTCTACCGCGTCTGCAGAATCCCACGAGTCCCCTTCTAATCTAGTATAGGCATAGAAGACTTATGTATTTTTCCACTGTTTCATTGTATAGAGCTACATTTAGTACAGAGCTTGTGACTATGGTGACATTCCGGGTTTTTGGGAAGTGAAAGTGTATATGCTGAGCAGCCAGGTTATATTTACTTGAGTTCTTTTCTGCCTTTATTTTATTGATTCTGTCATTTTCCGCAAATTTTAGGCTTACCTAGTCATAGAGAGTAGGTGCCATCACGATACCTTTCGGAGGGTAAAATGAGTCGTGACAAGTTGGTATCAGAGCGTCTAGGTTCATAGGAGTCACAAGTCACAAGCCGTTTCATTAGAGTCTCGTGGATCGGTGCGGAGACGTCTGTATCTATCTTCGAGAGGCTATGTAACTATTAAGAACAATCAAATTCTTTGGAATTCCTTATCGTGCTAGTTACTGTCATCAAATTTTTAAACTCTATTCTATTCTTGCTTGCAGATGGTTTGTACTCGCACCGGACGTACTGATGACCCGGCACCCCGAGCCCCCAGTCAAAGCCACCAGAGGCAGGGGCCGGGGCAGGGGACGAGCACGCGGTGCAGCCCGATCACCGGCTAGAGCAGAGGCAGATGAGCCCCCAACAGCTATAGTTGGAGGGGCACAGGAGGTCCCTACTGTTACTCCAGACCTCCAGGAGAGATTGGCTCAGTTCTTGAGTGCCTTCAGTACTCTGTCTCAGGCGGTTCTACTACTGATAGCTCCAACTACCTCCCAAGCCGGAGGAGGGACACAAACTCCCGCAGCCCATACTCCTGAGTAGAGGGTTCATATCGGGCAGGTTCCAGAGTATATTCATATGCCCCTAGAAGCTCCAGCTCAGCATGAGACTAGGATAGTTGTTCCTGAGGCAGAGCAGCTCTGACTTGAGAGGTACAGAAGTATCACCCACCTAAGTTCAGCGGACTAGCTTCGGATGACGCCTTGTGTTTTCTTGAGGGGTGCCATCGCATTCTGCGCACTATGGTTATTGTGGAGACGAGTGGGGTTTCTTTCACTGCTTTCCAGCTGAGGGGAGTAGCTTATCAGTGGTGGCGTGCTTTTGAGCTTAGTAGCCCGGACAAGGCAGCTTCACTTACTTGGGCTCAGTTTTCTGAGATGTTCTTACTTGAGTTTGTCCCTCAGAGCTCTAGGAATGATTGGCGTGCGGAGTTTGAGCAGCTACGCCAGGGCGCCATGGCTATGTCAGAGTATGCAGTCCGTTTCAACGATTTAGCTCGCCATGCACCAGCTTTGGTTGTCACTATCAGAGAGAGGGTTCGACGCTTTATTGAGGGACTCCACCCCAGTATTCGGATCAGCATGGCCAGAGAATTGGAGATCAATATTACTTACCAGCAGGCCGTGAGTATTGCCTGGAGGATTGAGACTATGTTAGCCAGGGACAGGGAAGAGAGAGAGGCCAAGAGGTCTCGAGAGACTGATCATTTTTTAGGAGCCCGTGCACCAGCAGCACGCTATGGTAGGGGTTTTGTGAGTCACCCTATTCATTCAGCTCTCCCAACAGCCAGCGGTATTCCAGCTCCTCCTAGACCTTAAGAGCCTTATTATGAACCACCAGTATCTAAGGTGCCTCCTACTCGAGGTGCTATCACTTGCCAGTCCAACAAGCCAGTTTAGAGTCAGCAGCAGCCGCCACGTCCTTCGAGGGGTTGCTTTGAGTGTGGTGACCCTCATCATATGATCAGAGATTGCCCCAGAGCGAGGAGGGGCGCACCACCTCAGATTTATCAGGGTGCACCACCTCAGACTTATCAGGGTGCACCCCCTCAGACTTATCAGGCCCCACGTCTTCCACCAGGTCCTCCAGTAATTCTTCCAGACCCAGCTGCTACCCCACTACCTCAGGCAGCTCGAGGTGGAGGTCGGGGAGGTCGAGGTCGCCCTAGAGGGGGAGGCCAGTCTAGGTACTATGCTCTTCCAGGTCGGTCCGAGGCTATTGCTTCAGATTCAGTCACTACAGGTATTGTTCCCGTTTGTCATAGGGATGCATCGGTATTGTTTGACCCAGGATCTACCTATTCTTATGTGTCTTCCTATTTTGCTACACATCTGGGGATCCCGTGATTCTTTGAGTTCCCCTATTTATGTCTCTACTCCGGTGGGAGATTCTCTTATTGTGGACCGTGTATATCAGTCATGTTTGATTGCTATTAGTGGTTTTGAGACCAGAGCTGATTTACTACTACTCAGTATGGTAGATTTCGATGTTATATTGGGTATGGACTAGATGTCTCCCTATTATGCTATTCTTGATTGTCACGCCAAGACCGTGACGCTGGCTATGCCAGGATTTTCGAGGTTAGAGTGGAGAGGTTCCTTAGAGTATACTCCCCACCGAGTCATTTCTTTTCTTAAGGCTCAACTGATGGTTGAAAAGGGGTGTGATGCATATTTGGCTTATGTGAGAGATGTTAGTGCTGAGACCCCTACAGTTGAGTCAGTTCCATTTGTCAGTGACTATTCTAATGTATTTCCAGCTGATCTTCCGGGTATGCCACCCGATAGAGACATTGATTTCGGCATTGACTTGTTGCCGGGCACTCAGCTCATTTCCATTCCTCCTTATCGCATGGCTCCTCCTGAGTTGAAGGAGTTAAAGGAGCAGTTACAGGAGTTTCTGGAGAAGGGATTCATCAGGCCCAGTGTATCACCTTGGGGCGCTCCGGTATTATTTGTGAAGAAAAAAGATGGGTCGATACATATGTGTATTGACTACCGACAGCTGAATAAGGTGACAGTGAAGAACATGTACCCATTGCCTCGCATTGATGATCTATTTGACCAGTTACAGGGTGCTAGGGTGTTCTCCAAGATTGATCTACGTTCTGGGTATCATCAGTTGAAGATTCGGGAATCGGATATACCGAAGACTGCCTTCGGGACTAGATATGGCCACTATGAGTTCCTTGTTATGTCATTTGGGCTAACCAATTCCCCAGAAGCCTTCATGCACTTGATGCACGACATATTTAGGCCTTATCTTGATACTTTCGTCATTGTGTTCTTTGATGACATTCTGGTATATTCTAGGTCCCAGGAGGACCATGAGCAGCACTTGAGGACCGTGCTTCAGACATTGAGGGAGAAGAAGTTATATGCTAAGTTTCCTAAGTGTGAATTTTGGCTTGATTCTGTGGCATTCCTAGTCCAAGTGGTGTCTTCGGATGGGATCAAGGTAGATCCGAAGAAGGTGGATGCGGTACAGAGTTGGCCAGACCATCCTCAGCTACTGAGATCCGCAGTTCCCTCGATTTGGCTGGGTATTATCTTCGTATTGTGGAGGGATTTTCATCCATTTCAGCATCTATGACCAGACTGACCCAGAAGGGTGCATCCTTTATATGGACTGAGGAGTTTGAGGAGAGCTTTCAGAAGCTCAAGACAACCCTGACTACAACTCCTCTGTTGGTTTTGCCTACCAGTTTCGGGTCCTATACAGTTTATTGTGATGCTTCGAGGATTGGCTTGGGAGCGGTGTTGATGCAGGACGGTAGGGTGATTGCCTATGCATCCAGACAGCGAAAGGTCCATGAGAAAAACTACCATGTTCATGATCTCGAGTTGGCAGCGATTGTTCACGCCCTGAAGATATGGCGTCATTATTTATATGGTGTTCCCTGTGAGATATACACAGATCACCGGAGTTTGCAGCACATATTCAGGCAGAAGGATCTAAATTTGCGCCAACGTAGGTGGTTGGAGTGGCTAAGGGACTATGACATAACCATATTATATCACCCGGGGAAGGCCAATGTGGGGGCTGACGCCTTGAGTCACCGGGCGAAGATTTTGGGGAGTTTGGCATACCTTCATGCAGCTGAGAGGCCTCTAGCCTTAGATGTTCAGTCTTTAGCCAGTCAGTTCATGAGATTGGACCTTTCTGAGCCTTGCCGGGTATTAGCTTGTGTGGTTGTTCGATCTTCCCTTCATGACCATACCAGAGAGCGCCAGTATGATGATCCCAACCTTTTGGTTCTTCAGGATAGAGTCCGGTGGGGTGATGCCAGGGATGTGACTATAGGAGATGACGGGGTGATGAGGATGCAGGGTCGTATCTGTGTGCCCAATGTGGATGGGCTTTGAGAGTTGATTCTTGAGGAGGCCCATAGTTTGCGGTATTCCATCCATCCGGGTACTACGAAGATGTACCAGGAACTGAGACAACACTATTGGTGGCGAAGGATGAAGAAGAATATAGTGGAGTTTGTAGCCAAGTGTCTCAACTGTCAGCAAGTCAAATGTGAGCATCAAAGATCGGGAGGGTTACTTCAGCAGATTGAGTTTACAGAGTGGAAGTGGGAATGGATCTCCATGGGCTTTGTGGTCGGACTTTGAGGAAGCACGATGCTATTTGGGTGATTGTGGATCGACTGACAAAATCATCCCATTTCATTCCAGTACTGACTACATATTCATCAGAGAGGTTGGTTGGGATTTATATAAGAGAGATTGTTCGCCTCCACGGTATTCCAGTATATATCATTTCAGATAGAGGTGTTTAACCAAAGAATTAGATCCTTTGACTAAAGCTAGTTCTAGGATGAATACGGGTTACTGATAATCAAGGAAATAGAGAAAAATAAATAATAGACAATATTGCAGAAATATAGAAAAGCAACGTAGATTGTATTTGAGAATCAGATGCCTTTACAAACTGTATTCCCTTCCCTTATATAGGAGATTCCTTGATATAACGTACAAATCTTGCTATGGTTTCTTATTAATGACTAATTATGACATTAATGAGGCGTTACAAAGGATAATTGTAATTGGGGTACGGTTACATGACGTTTGAGTAATCAATTGTGGGTTCTTAAATCTGCCTGTAGCTTTGTCTAGATTCATTCTGACCGTGCATCTTCCCTGTTTTGATCAGGTTGAGTTTCCCATGGCTGATAAGCTCGAGGGTTTATTGAATCGTTCCTCTTTGTTCCGTACCTCTTCAAAGAATCACATCCAGCTGTTGCGTTCTATTGTGTCCATGTAACTGGCTGAGTTGTCAAAAGCTAGCTTACGTGTGAAACTCTCTTTTACCAATACAAGAGGTACACAGTTCACTTCACGGTTCTGGAGAGCCGTTCAGCAGGAGCTAGGCACCAGGGTAGAGTTGAGTACAGTTTTTCACCCTCAGACATACGGGCAACCCGAGCGCATGATTCAGATTCTCGAGGATATGCTCCGTGCCTGTGTGATAGATTTTGGAGGGTCATGGGATCAATACTTGCCTCTTACAGAGTTTGCTTATAACAACAGCTACCAGTCCAGCATTCAGATGGCGCCGTATGAGGCTTTGTATGGTAGGCGGTGCAGGTTTCCCGTGGGATGGTTTGGACCGGGCGAGGCTCAATTATTGGGTACAAACCTGGTTCAGGATGCCCTGGACAAAGTGAAGGTGGTTCAGGAGAGACTTCGCACAGCACAGTCCAGGTAGAAGAGCTATGCAGACCGGAAGTTTCGTGGCTTGGAATTTATGGCTGGTGATCGGGTTTTGCTTCGGGTATCGCGTATGAAGGGCGTCATAAGGTTTGGGAAGAAAGGAAAGCTGAGTCCGATATTTATTGGCCCTTTTGAGGTGTTGCGACGCGTTCGGGAGGTTTCTTATGAGATAGCCCTGCCTCCCAGCCTAGCAGGGGTTCATCCAGTGTTCCACGTCTCTATGCTCCGAAAGTATCACGGTGACCCGACTCATGTCTTGGATTTCAGCTCAGTTCAGTTGGATAAGGATCTATCATATGCTGAGAAGCCTGTGGCTATATTGGACAGGCAGGTCAGAAAGCTCAGATCGAAGAATATCGCCTCAGTTAAGGTTTAATGAAGGGGTCAGACAGTCGAGGAGACGACTTGGGAGATCGAGCAGGATATGCGGAGTCAGTACCCTCATCTTTTCCCAACTTCAGGTATGTTTCTATGCTCGACCGAGGACAAACGATTTTCTTAAGAGGGGGAGGATGTAACGACCCGGTCGGTCGTTTTAAGAATTTGCGCCCCGATCCCCTATTAACTTCTTCTCCCATGTCTATTTATGCTATTGTAACTTGTCGGAGCGTTGAGTGATGAAATCCGGGGTGATTTTGGACACATAGTCCATAAAATGTGGAATTTAGTTTTAGAAATCTGGCCGTAGCTAGATCTGTGTGAAGACGGATCCGGAATGGAATTTTGTCGACTCCGTTAGCTCCGTTGGGTGATTTCGGGGTTAGGAGCATGTTCGGAATGTGTTTCCGAGGTCAGTTGTGGATTTAGGCTTGCATTGGCGAAAGTTAGAATTTCGGTGATTTCGGCCGATAGGTGAAATTTTTATATCGGACTCGGAATGGAATTCCGAAAGCGACAGCAGGTCCGTAATGTCATTTATAACGTGTGTGAAAAACTTGAGGTCATTCGGATGAGTTTAGACATGTTTCGACATCGGATGTGAATTCTAGAAATTTCCTAAGTTCTTAGGCTTGAATCTATGCATAATTGATGATTTTGATGTTATAAGATGTGTTTTTAAGGCTCGACCAAGTTTGAACAAGGTATTAGGGTCAGTTGGTAGGTTTGGTTGAGGTCCCGGGGGCCTCGGAGTTGTTTCGGATGCCCAACGGGTGAGTTTGAGAATTTGAGAGCAGCTGAACCATTCTGGTTCTGGTGTCTCGCACCTGTGATGGTATTTCCGCAGGTGCGGGCACGCAGATGCGAAGGGGGTGCCGCAGGTGCGACCCCAGGCCATTTAATGAATTTTCGCACCTGCGATTGGGTTTCCACAGGTGCGGCACCGCAGGTGCGATCCCAGTGTCGCAGGTGAGAAATATCTGGGCTGTTTATACCAAAAATCCGAGGGTTTGAAATTCATAATTCCAAAATCGATTGTGAGCTCGGAACTTGGCAATTTTCAGTGGGATTTGAAGAGGAGAATCATAGTTAACATTTTCTAACCTTAATCCATTTGTATATCAATAATCTCTATCATTTTCCTCAATCTAATCAATGAAATTGGATAAAAAAAACCATGAAAATGCAATGAATCAAGTAGAAAACTGAGGATTTAGGGAGATTTAGACGTCGGATTTGTTGATTCTTGTTCGAGTGGGTTCATGAGCGAATGGGTGTTCGGGAAATATAAATTTTACCCGATTCTGAGACGTGGGCCTGGGGGACTTTTTGGGCGAATTTCCTAATTTCGCATTTTTGCTTATAAATAATTGNGAGTTGATTAGCGCAGTCAAGGTAAGTGGCTTGCCTAATTCTGTGTTGGGGACTTCCCCTTAGGCATTTTTATACTGGTTTTGTTACGTGGACGCCGTGTACGTAAGGTGACGAGTGCGTACACGGGTCATTGTTGCTAAAATCCTATTTTTACTTCCATGAAATCGCCCATTTTCATTCATATATGATGGTTTCCTATCTTAATTGAGTAGATAGCTTAAGAGTAAGTAGGTATACCTGTTCTTACTTGATTTTCCCCTTATTTGCTACTAGTCGCATCATGCTTTGGTAGCTTTACTCTATTCTTGCCTGTTGTTTTCCTGGACTGTTTAATTAATCCATAACTGACATACTTCTGCTTTGCATATTTAATTGGGACTACGGACCGAGATCCGGGAGCTTCCCCTGTACTGAAATGCATATTTAAATTGGGACTACAGACGGAGATCCGGGAGTTTTCCCCCTGTACTGCCTAGCATATTTAAATTGGGACTACGGACTGAGATCCGAGAGCTTTCCCCGTGTATTGCATTGCGCATTTACTGTTGAGTTATATGTTGTGCTGAGCCGAGGGCTCTCTTTCTGTTATTAAATCTTCCCATTTTCATTAATCCTGTTTATCATTGTTTAGCTATATTTTACCGTTTTAAATTGTATATTGACTTGTTTTAAAAACTCAGTAGGGCCTCAACCTGACCTCGTCACTACTTGACTGGGGTTAGGCTTGGCACTTACGGAGTACCGAATGTGGAGTACTCACGCCCTTTCCTGCGCATGTTTTCCCCATGTGCAGATCCAAGTACCAACACCCACTATCGTGGCTAGGAGTCGTTCTAGCAGCAGTCAGGAAACCGCGAGGTAATTCTGCCGCATCCGCAGAATCCCACGAGTCCCCTTCTACTCTAGTATAGGCATAGAAGACTTATGTATTTTTCAACTGTTTCATTGTATAGAGATACATTTAGTACAGAGCTTGTGACTATGGTGGCATTCCGGGTTTTGGGAAGTGAAAGTGTATATGCTGAGCAGCTACGTTATATTTACTTGAGTTCTTTTCTGCCTTTATTTTAATTATTCTGTCATTTTCCGCAAATTTTAAGCTTACCTAGTCATAAAGACTAGGTGCTGTCACGATACCTTTCGGAGGGTAAAATGGGTCGTGACAGGTCCCGCACCTGCGGAAATACCATCGCAGGTGCGAAAACCTGCGGTCAAATGGCCGCACCTGCAGCTCCGCATCTACGGAAAACAAACCGCACCTGCGAGGACTGGGGGATTGGGCCAAGTCCGCACCTGCGAGCTCCTCGCTGCACCTGCGGAAGGTCCATCGCAGGTGCGAGACACTAGAACCAGCAATAGTTCAGCTGTCTTCCAAGTTCTAATATCATCTGATGGGCATCTGAAACATACCCGAGGCCCCCGGGACCCCGTCCAACCACACACACAAGTCATATAACCTAACACGGACTCGCTTGAGGTTTCAAACCACATAAAACAATACTAAAACGATGAAATAAACTAAAAATTCATGAAATTTCTCAAAACTTCTATAAACGTTAAGTTTTGCATTTAAGGTCCGAATCACGTCAAACTAAGTCCGTTTCTTACCAAATTTTACAGATAACTCATATAAATCATATCGAACCTGTACGGGGCTCCGGAACCATAATACGGGCCCGATATCATAGGTTTCACCTCAAATTTTATTTTCAAAAACCTTTATATTTTTCAGAAAATAATTTTCTTTAAAAATTCATTTCTCGGAATTGGGACCTCGGAATTCGATTACAGGCATACGCCCAAGTCCCATATTTTTCTACGGACCCTCCGGGACCATCAA
The DNA here is from genome assembly GCA_005239505.1 of Nicotiana paniculata. NCBI lineage: Eukaryota > Viridiplantae > Streptophyta > Magnoliopsida > Solanales > Solanaceae > Nicotiana > Nicotiana paniculata. The sequence continues at coordinate 1,745 of ML350196.1, read as the reverse complement.
ATCACGGGTCCGGGTCCGTTTACCAAAAACGTTGACTGAAGTCAACTTTATTCAAATTTCTAATACAAAAAATTATTATTTTTATCAATTTTTCGCATAAAGGCTTCCCGGCTACACGCTCGGGATGCACATGCAAATCGAGGTAAGATAGAAGGAGGTTTTCACAACCTCGGAACACAGAATTAGCTAGAATATACGGGATGACCTTTTGGGTCATCACACTCTTGGACTTGGAGGAGAACATAGTATTCTATATGATAATTATTGTTCCCTTATGCGGAGTTATAGTAGCTCTTCGAGAGCCTTCAATTAATTTACTACTACCAAAAATTGTAGTAACGTCTGCCTTACACATACTTATATGAGAGAAATATTTCCTCTCTTTGAATATTGTATGTGTCGTACATGAATCAACTAACCAAATATTTTTACAATTAAATATAAATCCAAGTTTGCTTTGTGAGGTATCCATATTTTCTTTCCATGGTTTGACATAAAAAAAGATATACGAATAAATATTAGTATTTTCATATATAAAGAAAAAGAAACAAAGTTAAATTTTTCGAGCGAATTCTTATTATAATACAAATAATTAAGTAGCTAAAATAATACAATTATAAGTACATTACATATGTGATTAATACAATTATCAACCATGTACGCAATTTTAGAATTCGATCATGTAGGCAGTTTTGGAATATAGTAGAAACTCACATTAAATGCTTCAGGAATTCCAATAATCGTCTTTGAAAATGAGTATTCAAAGTCAGTTGATGGTAAAACAAAACAAAAACAAAAGTAAAAAAAAAATTGGGACCAAGTGAGTTACTAGTGTGACTTTCACCGCTGCGACGTTACCTTTGGCGGTGTTTTAATTCGAATGCTGATTTTGTTTTTGTTAAATTCTTGTTTCAGAAAGAAAGAAAAAAAATAGAGTGTTTTCAGAAAGAAAAAAATTGTAGTTTGCACGTGCAATAAATACTAACATTGTTTCATAAAACAAATAAAACTAATGACTACTATTCATGTAAAGAACTGTGATTACATGATATTTATTCATTAACTACTATGAATAGGCAAAAATAAAGATTAAACTAACCAATCATCTTTAATCACGGATCCATCACCGATCAAGTGATCTATTTTTCCATCAGGGTACTCAAAGAAGTCTGTCACATCCAAGTGGGTGATGTCAAAATCATTGTCAATGACAAAATTGGCTTTAGGGCTTTTATTCTTTAGAGATGCTTGATAAAGCTCAACCAAATGTCTTGGTACACGACAAATATTTGTCCAATGCCCTTTTCCACCGCAATGATAATATTCGGATTCTGAACCATTTGCCTTTGGCTTCTCATTTTTCCCTTTCCACTTTTAGTGATTATTTTTCTTTGGGGGGTGATTAACACCAGGAAAATTTCTTCCTTGTCCACGGCTACGACTACGACCATGACCATGAATAGGGTCACGGCCTTTTTCACGCTTAGCATAATGAGAATACACCTCATTCACTTCAGGCAATGGTGTAGACCCAGTGGGTTGATTTTCGTGATTTCTCATGAGCAAGTCATTATTTCATTCATCCACAAGGAGAAGAGAAATCAACTCAGAGTACTTCTTGAAAACTTTCTCTCAGTATTGTTGTTGCAAGACCATATTGGAGGCATGAAACGTTGGGAACGTTTTGATCACGCTCAACTATGTCTTATAGAAAGACTAAACGGGCGCTGCAAATATAATCTGGG
>ML350195.1:0-19644 GCA_005239505.1 Nicotiana paniculata | reverse complement strand
ATATATATATATATATATATATATATATATATAGTAGGAAGAGCCTTATTACCTTGAGTTGTTGGCAAATTATTTGAGAAACGATAAAGGTTATATTCACTTTATGCTCGTGTACTGTATTGTAAGCATGTGCCTCGTAATTCAGAAATTTCCTTCCTTTCTTGTGGAGCGGGCCGAATGCCTCGGTAGTTTAATAAATGCATTTATGGTTTGTTCCCTTCGAACCTCGGCAGTGTTAACATTATTCGGGATCGGGATCGGGTCGTACGACCTCGGTATAATCGTGTGTTATATTGCTAGCAGTCCGAATATTCACGAGATTATCCTTCCACTGAAGCCTGGCATTTTATATGGTATTCTTTATTCATATGATATTGGCACTTGATAATTTTCGAGCTATTGAGATAGGATACGAGATTGACAAGTTTATATCGTTAAAAGAAGTTTTGAAAGATGATGTTGGTTACTGTTTTATCCTTCTATTACTGTTGTGCTTCATATCTGTTTCGGATTTACCATACTTCTTTATTAGACCTATAGTAAGTGTCAATGTCTACCCCTCGTCACTGCTTCTCCGGGGTTAGGCTAGATACTTAATGTGTACGCATTGATTTACGTACTCATGCTACACTTTTTCACTAAATGTGCAGCATCTGAGAGGTTCATTTGGTTGTCATTTGGGGGCGTAGGTGCAGTTGCTGAGGAGACTTTATGGTGAGCTGTATTCCAGGCTATGTATGACGAGCTCAGAACACACACTTAAATTCTGCTTGCTAATCAAATATATTATAGTTATATCGTATCCAAAGGGATTGAAGTTAAACAATATTATCGTAGTTTCTAGTTTAATTGCAATTCAAGATGATCAATAGTTGATATTTGTATGACTTCTAACTAAAGTTTACTAAGAATCTAAAGCTATTGATTAATGACAATCTAAACAAGGGATAAGCAAAAAAGTTATCAGTGGGAGAAAATAAGGGTTGATAGGATAGGTGCAAGATAATTGTTTGGGATCTAACTCTAGATAATTTACTTTTAATGTTCAAGTGAGTCTCTCAAAATTATTCAATTATTAGTTCAAACGTTCACAAAAACTCCTCTCTCGATTAAGTCCTAACCTCACAAGATGAACTAGTTTAAGCACGTGATTATATGTAAGAATGCGTAGTGGATTGGTCTTTTAGGAAAACCTCTTTCGATTTATTCTCCTATCTAGGTTTAATCAATGATTCAACTAGCCTCTTTCAATTACTAAGAAGAATTAATGAACTCAATTAACAGTATAATGCAAAGATATAACGAGTTATGCCTCTCTCGATTACATGAACAAGTGAATATAGATGCAATAGTTAAATCACCCAAAGCGCTTCAATACATAAAACTAAAGTTAATATCCACAAACAATTATCAATACATCAAATCCATCAAACCCTAAAGGGAACTACTCCATATATATGGAGAAATTTATCACAAATAAAGTTAAATTATATGAAAACATAAATTCAATCCAAACTCGAGTCTTGAGTGAGGAAAGAATGATGAAATCCTTGTATTTTTGCTCTTCCTACTCCTCCTTAGCCTTCTTAGGTCGAATATGTGTCAAAAGTCTAAAAAATAACGTGTTTCCATCTATTTATACCAAGTAGGGTCGGGCCCAAATGAAATCACCTTTTCCTAGCCGAAATAGGAAAATAACTCTGTAAAAATTGCACATGCGCGCTGCATGAGGCGGCGTGCCATGCGGGGCATTAGTGGGGAAATCCAGAGAGCTAACTTCAGTCAGGAAACAGGATTTGGCACAGTCGCGACGCCCCACGCGACGCAGTTGTGAACTTTTCTTAGAGTACGACTCAAATCTCAATTTTTGACGTCCAGATGCGGTCCTCTACCCCCGAACACGATCCCGATTTAATACCCTGGGCTTTTACTTATACTTCAAAGCTCCAAATAGCTCGAATTAGCTCCATGATCACGCTCAACTATGTCTAATAAAAGACTAAGCGGACGTTGCAAATATAATCCGGGGTATTATGCCCAGAGTCGATCCCACAGGGAGTTACCGTATCAAGCAAGCTGCCAGAATACTAAAATTTCACTTGGTGTTGTTTAAACTACTACAACTGAATGAAAATATTAAAACTAAAGATTAACTACAATAAGGTGTAAACAATTGTAATAAAGGTCTAAGGTTATGGTTTCCCCCGTAGGTGAACTTCCTTCTCGCNTCAAGTTACGCTAGCTAGATTGCATTACAATTCACTTTAGATTGCACCCGAAGTATCGTTATTTCTAATCCAACTTCTAAACCCTCGGTTATGACTTTCGTCTATACTCTGGGAGTGGTGATGTTCAAACAACTACCTAAATATGCACTCTCTCTCAAGTAGATACATAATAAATAGGAACGGCTAATTGAGGGTCCTTCAATCAACTACAACAAGAACATAGTTGAATAAATAGAGATTAATCAACCAATCAAAACTATATCAATATCACAATAAGTTCATCCCCAACGGGTTCCACCAAAATCCTAGATTAAGGAAATTAGCTAAATATGCTCATAATAATCAACTCTAAAATAACTTGCATAATTAAACTACAAAGTACTGAATAAAAGATGTAAAAATCAATGTTTTGCTTCTCTGAGTAGTATTCCACAGGGTCTCTTGTCTCTAATGGCATCTCTACTCAAAGTTGTGTTTTTTTGGGTCTATTTATATGTTTGGGACAAACCCTAAACGTGTAGGAGACTTCTATTCAAACCGGAAAACACTTAAAATCTTCAAAACTCAGATTGGACCAGACCAGGGACCTGGCTTTATGGCTCAAACGCCTGGATAAAGCCAGGCCAGGTCTGGCCTTAAGGCTCAAACGCCCGGCTATATCCTGGTGCACTCCTCTTCGCCTCTTGAGCGCATTTTCGACGTTTATGCATCCATTTAGCTCGGCTTCCATATCCAATTCACCTAAACATGAAATAGACACCATTATGCACATACAAAGTGTATTTTTATCATTAACGCACATAAAATGTAAGGCATATAACGTGTACCATGAATTCTAGCCACACATCACTCCACAACATCTATATCACTCGAAATCACTGCTACAAGGCATAAAATACACAATAAGTTCAAAACACTATCAATTAAAGCTCAAACACAAGTAAAGTGCAGTGAATTAGAGTGCAATAAGCGACTAAAATATGTAATTATAGCCTACCATCAACACCCCACACCTAAACCATTTCTCGTCCTCGAGCAATTAAAGTACACTTCACACTTATGTCAAACCATAACTCCACCTTCACATCAATATACATTAACTCCCTACTTCTTTAAGCACAAATACATCAAGAGTCACCACTATCAAGAAATATTTTTGTACAACAACACAACTATTTTTTTCTTCTTTTCTTTCTCAATTCAAGTGGCTCTAACTTTTTCAAGACAGTGCACCTTTCTCCTTATTTCAATAGTTTCACTTAAAAGTCAACCCAACCACCCCACACTTCAACCTTTACAAAGTTCATAATAATTTCAAGTGCTCATGAGAGGTAAAAAGTTCAAATAGATGGTCAATTCAAATAAATGGTAGGGATTGTAATGTGGTTGCCAAAAGAAACAAGATAACAGGCTCAAAGGCGTTAACTATGATACATAACAATTAGGTGGTAAAAGCATATAACTAGCTCACCAAAGAAATGCCTATATCACTTCCAAGACTGAATAAAACTATTATTTCGCTTTGCAAGCACACGAGGCAAAATTCTAGACATCAAATGCAATGCACAAAATAACATAAAACCTCACACTTACATGGCACATAAATCACTCAAGATCGGACTATCAAGACACTCTAGTCAAGCACTTAAGCAAAGTTAAGATCATACAATTTAAGGTACTTATGCAAGAGCCAAAAACTGAGTCTAAGTGTCACAACTAAAACACTCACTATTCTCTAGGTATAATAGGTGCAAGATATATTGCCTTCCATTCAAATCATAGCATAAAGTTTCCTACTCCTAACAAAAGTAAAAAGTAACTTCACCCGGTTCAAACAAAACCTTTGGAAAAGAACCACGACACAAAGAAAAACCAAGGGGGACTTGTTACATAGCCTAACAAAAGAAAATCCTTTTGTATTTTTCTTTCGACTTTAATCCCTCAAGAAACTCGTCGAACGATATCCATCATCGAAAAAATCAAAAAATTTAAAATTTTAATGGTTTTTTCAATTATTTCTATCTCTACTACTACAACTAACAAAAAGAACTAATATACATACATACAAATATCCCCCACCCCACAATTTAAGTTATGGCATGTCCCCATGACACACAATTAAAAAGCATAAGGTAAAGGAAACTTACTTAAATATATAGTCGGGGTCTGAGTCGAAGTCAGGCTCTATTCCTCGCACCCGGACTAATACGCAGATCCATGCAGACAGCTTCTTCTCAGCCTTTTTGGGGTACACCCCACACTTATCTTTCTCACTCTATGCAACCTTCTTTTTTGAGCCCTTCACTTTCCACTCAACACTAGCAGCTTATTTCTCCTTTTGTGCTCCATTTTCTTCATTCATCTTGAAAGTTACAGTCTCCATAACCCACTCTAAGCATGAGTTTCCTCTCTTGTATATCTAATATTTCTCTTCCCGTTTCTAAGAATGGTCTTCCTAGGATGAGGGGGACCTCCTTTTTCTTCCCCATATTCACCACTATAAAATCTACAGGAAATATAAACTTATCCGCCTGAACTAACACATCTTCCAGTATCCCCTCGGGTATTAGAGTCGTTTGGTCCCCCAGCTGCAATGATGTTGGTGCAGACCTTATCTCTCTGATCTCTCTCTCCAATTTCCTGTAAATAGATAGAGGCATTAATTTCATTGAGGCACCTAAATCACATAAAGACTTATCAAAATTTATAGTTCCTAATGAGCAACGCATGGTAAAACTCCCTGGATCTCCATACTTTTGTGAGAGTTTATTTTGCAATAGTGTGTTGCTATGCTCTGTGAGCTTTACGACCGAGGTCTTCTTGATTTTCCTCTTCTTTGTCAGGATCTCCTTCAAGAATTTGGCATAAGCAGGCTTTTGTGAGAGCACTTATGTGAATTGTAAGTTTACATGAACCTGTTTTAGCACATCCAAAAACCTCCCAAACTGCTTGTCCAGCTTTTCTCTACTTTGCTTGAGAGGGAAAGGTAGAGCAGGAATATGTTTGCTCTCCTCTTGTTCCTTCCTTCCCGAATTTTCTTCATTGGGCCTTTCTTCTTTTTATCGACATCACTCTTCAGCTTCTCCCCACTTTCTTTGGTGGGATCTTTCAACACTTGCCCGCTTCTCAAGGTTAAAACATTCACTATTTCTTTGGGATTCTTTTCAGTATCAGTGGGGAGAGTACCTGGAACCCTCTTAAATAATATATTTGCAATATGTCCCACTTGCTTTTTCAAATTTCCAATTGTTTACCCTTGTATTTCAAACCTTTTCGTAAGTTTTCATAGTGAAGGCCTTTATAAGATCTTCTACACCAGGCTAATTGGGTTGTTGAGGATTAAACGGCTACCTCTGCTGATTTATAAAACCAGGAGCTCCTTATCCTTGAAATCTGGGGTTGTTTTGTTGCCATGCATTTACAATACCCCCAGCTGAAATCCACGAAAATCCGGGATGCTTTTGACCCATTACATTAAACTTGTAATTTCCCACATCATCTGCTTCCTCAATTGAGGCTTGACACTCATAAGTAGGGTGTCCTCTTCCACATATATCACAAGATGCAATAGGCTCATTTTGTGTTGAGGCTAAGGCTAGATTTCGTATTTTGTTAGCCATAGCATCAAGTTGTACCTGCACAGATATATTAGCATCAACTTGGTGAACACCAGTTGATCTTCTTCTTTCGGCACTCTCAGAGAGCCACTAATTTGCATATTTTGATAACTCATCAAGGATTGTGACTATATCCTCTGGAGTCCTCTTCATCAACAGGCCTATAGCTGCATTGCTCAATTTTCTATGGAGTTGCACTGAGTTCAATTCCACTATGCTGACATTTTCGAACAATCTTCTTAAACCTCTCCCATGCTTCAAAAACAGTTTCATTATCTTTCTGGTAGAAGTTATGGATTTCTCTTCTAAACTTCCCCGTCTTAGCCGAGGAGAAATATTTATTAAGAAATTTTTTGGTTATCTCCTCCCAAGTTCTAATTGATCCCATGGGAAAGCTTTGAAGCCACTGCTTTGCATCATCTTTGAGAGAAAAGGGGAACGACCTTAAATACACTTCATCTTGTGACACACCATTGTATTGAAAGGTGTTCATAATCTCCCCAATGTCCATTAGATGTGTGTTTGGATCTTCGTTTGGCTTCCCTCTGAAGACACAACAATTCTGGAGGGTTTGAAGTAACCCTTGCTTCAACTCAAAATTATTTTCTGCAATTGGAGGTGGTACACTTGACAATCCTTGATTATAGATTGGTCTAGCATAATCGCCAAGTGGTTTCCCAGGCCTGAGGGCTATATTTCTGCAGCCAAGGGTTGATTTTGAGCAATTCTCCGACCCCTCTCTTCTTCATAGACAATCTTTTCATCTCTAATAGATGTTTCCTCAACATCCAGTGCAGCTTGTTCTCTTCGGTGGGTTGCTTCTCTCGCAGCCAAATCTACATTATCCACACTGTTTCCATCCATAAGTTCTTTGGTTGAGGACTGCCCAACCTTTTCTGGTGTCTCGGTGAGATTTCTTTCCTTCCTCATATGTCGCAGTTGTTTTTCAATTTCAGCCTCGTATGTTAGCACTTCATTCATAGAAGTTCCAGTCATGCACCAATTTAAACATGTAACCTGCGCATAGTCAAAGAATACCAACCACAAAAAGAGAAATATAAAATTAAATAAGAAGAAAAAAATTCCTGAATTAGCACTACAAAATATTTCAAACACTGTTGATTTCCAATCCCCGACAACGGCGCCAAAATTTGACGCTCAAAACACACACTTAAATTCTGCTCGCTAATCAAATATAGTATAGTATAACATCGTATCCACAGGGATTGGAGTTAAATAGTATTATCGTAGTTTCTAGTTTGATTGCTATCCAAGATCATCAATATTTGAGATTTGTATGACTTCTAACTAAAGTTTACTAAGAATCTAAAGCTATTGACTAACGACAATCGAAACAAGGGATAAGCAAGAAAGTTATTGGTGGGAGAAAATAAAGGTTGATAGGATAGGTGCAAGATAATTGTTTGGGATCTAACTCTAGATAGTTCACTTCTAATGTTCAAGTGAGTCTCTCGAATTCATTCAATTATTAGTTCAAACATTCAGCAAACTCCTCTCTAAATTAAGTCTTAACCTCACGAGATGAACCAATTGAATCATGTGAAGATATGAAAGAATGCGTAGTTGATTGGTCTTTTAGGAAAACCTCTTTCGATTATTCTCCTAACTATGTTTAATCAATGATTCAATTAGCCTCTTTCGATTACTAAGAAGAATTAATGAACTCAACCAACAATATAATTCAAAGATATCACAAGTTATGCCTCTCTCGATTACATGAACAAGTGAATATAGATGCAACAGTTATATCATCCAAAACGCTTCAATACATAAAACTAGAGTAATCACAAACAATTATCAATACACCAAATCCATCAAACCCTAAAGAGAACTACTCCATAGATATGGAGAAATTCATCACAAATAAAGTTAAAGTATATAAAAACATAAATTCAATCCAAACTCGGGTCTTGAGTGAGGAAAGAATGATGAAATCCTTGTGCTTTTTCTCTTCCCACTCCTCATTAGCCTCCTTAGGTCGAATACGTGTCAAAAGTCAAGAAAATAATGTTTTTCGTGTATTTATACCAAGTAGAGTCGGGCAAACGAAATCACCTTTTCCTAGCCGAAATAGGAAAATAACTCTGTAAAATTACAAAGGCGCGCCATGGGGGACGACGCGCCATGCGGGGTATTAGTGGGGAAATCCAGAGAGCTAACTTCTACCAAACAACAGTATTTTGCACAGCCGCGGCGTCCCATGCGCCACCCCACGCGATGTGGTTGTAGAATTTTCTCATAGTGCTGCTCAAATCTCAATTTTTGACATCCAGACGTGGTCCTTGACCCTCGAACAGAATCCCGACTTAATCCTTTGGGCTTTTACTCAGGCTTCAAAGCTCCAAATAGCTCGAATTAGCTCCACAACGTCTATATCACTCGGAATCACTCCTACAAGGCATAAAATATACAATAATTGCAAAACACTATCGATTAAATCTCAAACACAAGTAAAGTGCGGTGAATTAGAGAGCAAGAAGCCAAGAAGTGACTAAAATACGTAATTATAGCCTACCATCAACGTATGGTATCCCACAGAGTCTTTGTCGTACTATTTAGTTTATACTGTCTTATTTACATTCTAGACAGATATTGTATTATTGTTTTACTCCTTTGTAAATGCTCATGCACTTGTGGCACTGGGTTTTCAGGATATTCTACTTGATGTTTACGGATTCGCATATTATATCATCTTTTATTTTACTGCAATACTAATTATGTATGTACCCATGATTTTAAAGGTGTAAATTTCCTTACTTGATAAAAATTATGATTTCAAAAGCAATAGAATGAACAATTAACATGATATTCACCATTGGCTTGCCTAACGGCGATGTTGGGCGCCGACACGGCCTATAGTGGGTTTTGGGTCGTGACATCTTGGTATCAAAGGTCTAGGTTCACTTGGGTATCAGTTTTAATTATAGAAATCATGCATATAGGATCTAAAGAAAATCAGTTTTAATAACTATAGAAATCCTGCCTATATGGTCTAAACCGGCCCTACCCTTCTCGAATCCCAGCCATTGATCAAAAATGATCAATGACTCACAATGTTTCCCCCCCCCCCTTTCCTTATATCATTCGACCCCAAACCCTAACCCCATTCCCTCTAAACCCGCCGCCTCTCCACCTTCTCCCCTTTGAAAACCCTAACCCGCCGCCGCTCGAAAACCCTTCTCTTAATCCCTCTTCTAATGGGATTTTCTTCCCATTCACTTACCATATCCGTATATTTCCATAACTGGGTGATTCTCTACAATATTACCTAATACTTGCCTAAACATGGCAAGTATCTTACTTTTATTTAGTCTGATTGACTTCCATCTCTTGAATCTGGACGATATAGCGTCCACACACGTTTATTCTACGCCGTATGAGTCCGATTTGGTCATGCCTATAGGATCTAAAAATTGGTTTTAATTATAGAAATCATGCCTATAGGATCTAAAAAATCAGTTTTAATTATAGAATCATGCCTATAGGATCTAAAAAAAATAGTTTTAATAACTATAGAAATGCTGCCTATAGGGTCTAAACCGTCCCAGCCTAGTCCAAAACCGGCCCAACCCTTCTCAAATCCCAGTCGTTGATAAAAAATGATCAACGGCTCACAATGCCTTCCACCTTTTCCTTATTTCACTCGACCCCAAACCCTAACCCCATTCCTTCTATACCCGCCGCCTCTCCACTCTCTACCCTCTAAAGAACCCTAACCCGCTGCCTCTCAAAAAACCCCTCTCCTTATCCCTTTTCTAATGGGATTTTCTTCCCATTCACTAACCATATCCGTATATTTCCATTACTGGGTGATTTTCTATGGTATTACCTAGTACTTGCCTAAACATCGCAAGTACTCTAACTTTGATTCTGTCTGATTGACTTCCATCTCTTGAATCTGGACGATATTGCATCCACACACGTTTATTCTACGCCGTGTGAGCCCGATTTGGTCATATTTTGCTGATTCGTATTTAACCCTAAAGCTAGGGTTTACGGATTTTCTTTGATTCGCACCAAAATTGGTTCAAGCCTTTGATTTTAAGTGTTATCCCGTCTATATTTGCCCTATTATGTGTAAATTTGTTTGTCTCTGCCGATTTTTTTTACTTACCCTAAATTAGGTTTCAGATTCTTTTAAATCAAACCAAATATGGTTCGATTATTTTATTTTTAATAGTATTTGTGTCTATGTTCATCTTATTCTATGTAGCATATGATTTTTACCTTTTATTTCTGTCGATTTGTGTACTTTACCTAAAATTAGGGTTTTAAATTTTCTCCTTTCCTTACTGATTTTGAGTGCTTTCCTTTCTAGTGTTTGACTGAAGATTTTCCATGTTTATGTGTTCAATTACTGCACTATATAAACCCCTCCCCACTCCCCTTTGAAACAGTTCCGGAATCATTAAGAAAACTACAAAAACTAAGCTTGTGTGCTCTTTTCTCTTTAATAATCTTGTTATGCACTTTGGTTCCTAGCCGGCTGAAAGCCAAGGCCAGAAATTCTAAGTTCTTACTCTTTTGGTGATATTCCCAATACTGTGGGCTTTCTTTCTTTCTTGTTTCATTTTAACTGGTGAGTTACCAAACCTGTGTCATTTCCTTCTGATTTATCTGCCATTTTGTTCAAAGTGTTGCTTCAATTTTAGACTCTACTAATCTAGATGCCATTACATTTGTAGTTTGAGACATGTTTAGACCTGAGTTGATTAATTTTAATTAATTCTGCCTAGTCCATGTGTTATTGATAGTCACCTCTCTTCTGTTTAGAACTGTTATTTGAACATGTACTCATATCCCCTTTCTATGGATTAGCTGACTAAGTATGAGGGTATTCATTAGGAGAATAACAAGTCTGTTTCTGAATTTTTTGCAATGTAGCCTGTTTTGATCCTGTTTTCATCATGTCTTGACTTTTCCAGTAATTGCCCTAATTAGTCCTCATCATATTAAGTTATATTTCCAATCGATATGATTCCTTTTTGTGACACTAGTCTTCTGCACTTAGCATAATCTGAACTCTCTTTTTCTTACTACAAATCAGTTTTGTAACTTTCCTTGTTAATGTATGCATATGTGATTGAACTTATCTTCTGAAACTTAGTTAAGTCTGTCTTAAATTTAAGCATGTCTATTACTTATTTTTATATTCTCAATTTGGTTTTGTTCTTCAGTGGTGTCCTTTAACCTCATTCTATTCCTTTATTGTCTGTTCCCTTTGAGTTCTTATTCTTAGTCGGTTGAAAGCCAAGGCTACTTAGGCTCTGTCCTTTGACCTCCCTAGTGTGAGCCTGCTCAGGGTTCATTTGAGACCCTTGTGAACCCTGTCACACTAGGACTTAGTCCCTAGTCTCTCCTCTGGAACTATCTCTGCTAACCTCCCTAGTGTGAGCACTGCCCTGTGTTCTTGAAGCCATTGGGAACTCTAACACACTAGGGTTTTGGTTCTACATGCTCAACTCTGTTTTATACCCATTGGGTGAATCAATTGATTTCTGGCTACCCTATGCGAATCAGGATGTAATTTTGGGCTATTATGAACCATGGAAATGAAGGCCTGGCCTGGCCGGGTGTATCTTTAGGCTTGTTGTAGGCTCCCTATAGTTATTCTACTTTGTAATTTATTCTATTTATTCTGGGTCTGTAATAATTCTTGTAATAACATTTTGGGGCACTAGTAAAATTGGAAAAGGGGTTTTTAAATCTTATACTTGCATTGAAATGTGTAGAAATCCTGCCTATAGATATTCTATCTCAAAATGCGTTACTTGCTCAAACATATTCAGTTATTATAGAAATCTTGCCTATAAGTATCCTACTTTGCTAAAATGTGTGTTTGAAATTCTGCCTATAGGTCCTTTATTTGGTTCAAATGTGTTCTACTTTTTCCTGTTAGAAACCATGCCTATAGGATATTGAATGATTAATATCTCAATGTGCGCATAGGATTTTTTTTACATGCGGCTTAATCTACAAATTAGATGCCATGCCTAGTATCTAAAAATTGGTTTTAATTATAGAAATCATGCCTATAGGATCTAAAAATCAGTTTTATTTATAGAAATCATGCCTATATGGTCTAAAATCATTCTTAATTATTGTTCTGTTCGTGTCTTTAAGAGTTTTCAACACTGTGCTGATTATCATTATTAGAAACCATGCTTATAAGACTCGATTAAGAAATTCTGAACATATTCCTGTGATTATCATTGTTAGTTACTGCGTGAATCACCTAGACATCATGCCTATAGGTTTAACCTCTTATGCTTATAATCAGTGGGCAACTATGTAGGCTTTAGAAATTGTATTAAGAGAAAAAGGCTTTACACATGAAACTGCCCGCTTATAAAATCCAGAATCACATAGAGATCCTGCCTATAGGGTTCTGCAACCTTAACTTATTAAAATCTGCAATTGTCAATGTTAATTAGTTTGTGAGCATTTGTTGCCTAAGTGCGGAGGACAACTTGAGCCCTTGTTTGCCTATACATGAAAGTCCATATTGTTTTGTATGTCGCCTAGTTTTCTGATTTTTGAGAAACCTAAGTTAAGTCTAGAACCACCCAAGATAGAAGTCCAAATGCCTCATGGACCATAGGCATGGGACGGGTAGTGCGCGCATAGGATACGATTTAGAATCAACTAGTGCGCTTTAGGTAAACAAGTTAAAGATATTAATCGGGTAACAGGAGATGATAGTTTGTGCCCGCTGAATAATATAAGTAACACCCTACCTTGAGGGATTTACGAAGTATTATTTATGTTGCACGTGGTGATCCTTTAGGCTAAAAAACTTAGGACCCCCTACCTTTGTTTTAAAGTCAATCATTTTATTTTATTTGCCCTATTTTGTCTCTTCTCTTTTGCTTAGACTAATTCATATAATTCGAGTTCGGTCTGGACCCACCATTGTGGACCTCAAGGAGTGCCTAACACCTTCTCCTCAAAGTAATTTGAGTTCTAACCCGATCTTTGGTGACACAACTGCTTAAACCAGAGTTATCTGCAAATAGGTGTCCTAACGCACCTTAAATCCATTAGGTGGCGTCTCTCCATTTTAACACTCTTCCTTAAAATATTTGTCACATGTCGAAACCCAATTTTTCGAGAAAAAGGGGCACGACAAGCGACACAACAAGTCACGTAATACGTATGACATACACAAGAAGGATCACACTATCACACAAATATTGTCAACATAATGCCCTTGGCCATCACATATCATCCCTGAGATTGCCACCCTTATCTCTCTGATAGCCACCTGTATCACTCACCCCTGGAAATATCATTAGCCACCAGTATCACTCTGATAGACACCTTTATCACTCCGCATAATAGACACCATTATCGCTCTGCCCGGACAACAACAATAGTGAGATGCCACCCTTATGCTCTGCATAACAATAACCAATCCACACAACAATTCACATATGCTAACATCACAACAACACAACATATCAACTCGTACCATAAGTACCCATAGGACACAACCTTTCCAAACAACGATACACATATCACCATATCACATAGCTCACGCCTCAACTACAATACGAAGAAGAATCTCAGTAGTAGCAGTATAAGTGAGAAGTTCTCAACAAGGAAGGTTATCTAAATAAGCATGTATAGAATCTCAATAACAACAAAATGAATGGGAAGGTAACTCAATAATTAAAAACACCCCCTTTAACTACAACTTCAATTAAAATAGTTTATGACTTTTGATAACTTCAACTTTGAATAATTTCTTAAGGATAAACTCGAAAATGAAGGTATTTCTATGAAATGGTAAACTTCGGATTCTAGCGTATGAAATAGATTAACATTGGAAGAGATGACACGAACTTGCAACTACGTCTAAATGCATGAGAATAACCCGGCACCAAAAGGATTACATGTAACAACAATTTCAATTAATAGTAACTCAACAATAAAGGAAGTCACATAATTCTAAAAGAGGTAACGACTTCAAATAAAGCATATAAGAGTAAATTTGACAAGTAAAGGAGATGACAACTTTAAATAAATCATGTGAAAGTAGACATGACGAATAAATGATATAATATATGCTAAAAACTTCAAATAAATACATGAAAGAAGTCTAAGAGTCTAAGCCGATCAATTTCCACATATAAGCCCGAGTACGCACTCGTCACCTTGCGTACACGGCTTTCACATAACACAAATAGCATGAACAACTCAAATCCTAAGGGGTAGTTCCCCCACATAAAGTTAGGCAAGATACTTACCTCAAAGCTAAACCAATACTCTAAAATGACCTTCTCGTGTGAAACAACCTCTAGACGGCTCAAATCTAGCCAAAATAACTTAATATCATAAATAAAACCATAGGAAACAATTTCGGATAATAAATCTTCGATCTTCAATGAAAACTAAAAAGTCCACCCAAAAATTCAACCACGGGGCCGCAACTTGGAACTCGACAAAACTCACAAAATTCGAACATCCACTCCGATACGAGTCCAACAATACCAAAATTATTCAATTTCGTTATCAAATCTGCCTTCAAATCCTTATTTTACAATTTTGAAAGTTTATATAAAAATTCCCAATTTTCTCAAACTCAATTCACTAATTTAATGATTAAAACAAAGATGGAATCATGAAGTATAATCAAATCCGGTAAAGATCACTTACCCTAATCCAAATCATGAAGAAACCCTCCAAAATCACCCAAAATCGCAGTCAGAAGGTTGCTTCTACAACGGGCCCTTCTGCGGCCAATAATCTGCTTATGTCGCTTCTGCGATGATGAATATACTTCTGTGCTCATAGTTCCACTTCTGTAAATGCGCAAATGCACGTAGACATCCGCTTCTACTGTCTTCCTCATCCAGCCTTGTTTCTGCTTTTGTGCCCCTTCACTTCCACACTTGTGATCACCGCACCTACGCCCAGTGGTCCACAGGTACGACCACACCAGATCCCTGCATGGTGGACCAAGTGAAGGTTTCTTTGAAAATTGACAAAGGAAGCTCAGGCATGAACCATGTCCATCCCTTGTGTGCATAGACACGGGCAGATTCGAGCATATGGGATGCACGTGAAAGAGATAAGCTTAACTTGGTATATTTGATATCTCCTGATCAAAAAAGTTGAATAATTGATAAGGAGAAGGACTACTTACTCAAAGAGAACACTATTCGAGATAAGGGAGGAGTTGGAGTTGAGATCAACTAGAACTCTTCCACCAAGGAAGAGTAGCATTAGAACTCTAGTTGTTTTGTCATTCACTAAATCTATATATTGCGGGATGTTCTCAATTTACAGGAATGCACAAAAGCTAAAGTTAAACGTGAATTGAGAGCAAAATAGCAAGGCATTTTCCAAGCAATTCGTGTATGATTCAAGTGTGCAAACCTGAAGCTACATTAACCAGATAGAAGTACCAGTTCCAAGTGTCTGTCTTTTATTCTAGTTCAATTATAGTAGGTGTTTTCATATTGTACCTTTCATCTTTATCTAGAAGAAATTGTAATAGGTACTCAGAGTATTCAAGTTAGAGTTAATTTGAAGTTGTCGCAACAGCTAGAGGCTGGTTACCACAACGGGATTAATGTTAATCCTTAGGTTTACAAAAGTGTTTTGTAAATGCAGTTTTAGCTCAGTGATTTAGTGGAGGGTTTGGTAAAATCCTAATGACAAGTAGGCCGTGGTTTTTTCACCTTTTGAGCCTGGTGTTTTCCACGTAAAATACTTGTATTCTTTACTTTCCGCATTTACTATTTCAGCAATAGTAGGTTAAGGAACACCTAGAAGAACCAGGTCCTTTCAGTTCAAGCGAAAAATTGGAAACCTCACAAATCAATCCCCCCCCCCTCCCGTGTGGTATTGAATTTAAAACATCAATTGGTATCAAGCCAGGCTATCCTTGAAGAGGTTAACACCTTAGGAAAAAATCAAGATGAGTACACCACCTGGAAACTAGGAAGGGCAATTCACTGCTAGGCCACCACTCTTCAACCGTCAGTACCACTCCTGGTGGAAGAACACGATGAGAGATCACATCATAGGAGAAGACCATGAGCTATGGGACATTGTTACTGATGGTCCACTGGCTACACTCAAGAAAAATATTGAAGGAGTAGATATGCCAAAGACAAGAGCTGGCTGCACTGCTGAGGACTTAAGAAAATGGGAGAAGAGTGTTAAATCCAAGAAATGGCTTGTTTGTGGACTTGGTCCAGATGAGTACAGCAGAATTCAAAGTTGTACCACTGCTAAGGAAATTTGGGACACTCTGCAAGTGGCCCATGAAGGAACACCTCAAGTGAAGAGGTCCAAAGGAACTCTACTATATTCTCAATATGAGAATTTTACCATGAAGAAAGGGGAAATCATATAAGAGATGTATACAATGTTCACTACATTGAAAAACGAACTGAAGTCTCTAGGAAGGATTATTCCTGAAGAAGACAGAGTTGAGAATATTTTGACAAGGGTTCTGCCAGTTACTTGGGAGAGAAAAATCACTGCCATTCAGGAATCAAAGAACATTGCCACCCTTAAGTTGGATGAGTTAATTGGAAATCTCACTGCTTATGAACTTAGGAGGAAAACCTTGAAGATGTATGTACCCAAGAAGGAAAGGATCCTGGCACTCAGAATCACTGAAGGTTCTGATCTAGAAGATGATAAAATTGTTATGATCACAAAGGACTTCAAGAAGTATTTAAGAAGAGGAAAGGGTCCTTCAAGAAGTAGGAGCCACAGCAAGCCAAAGGTTCATGAAAATCAAACCAATGAGGGATGCTACAAGTGTTGGAAGACTGATCACCACATCAAGAACAGCCCTCAATGGGAAATTGAATGGAAGAAGGAAAGAGCTGAAAGAAGAAACAGGAAGAAGGAACATGTCCAACCCAAGAAGAACAAAGGATCAACAAAGGCTATGGTTACTGCTTAGGGAGAAAGCTCAGATGAAAGTTCAGATGATGAAGATGGAGATGACAAGCACTTATGGCCATTGGAGAATCTGATGAGGAAACTGAGATAAGTGTAATTCATCTCAAAGACAAGATTAAATTTTTGTCCAAAGAAATTCTATCTGAGTTACTTCTATATTTAATTGATGAATCTGAGGATGTAAATAATGAAAAGGAACAGTTGTCTAAGGAATGTGTGATTTTGAAAGCATAGTATAAAAATTTGGAACTTAGGGTTAGTGAAACTGTAAGTGAAAATACTGCTTTAAAGAACCAGGTTCATGAACTTGAGTCAAATGTCCTAGAACTTAGATCTCAAAATCTATAACTAAAATAAGGAACATGTAAGAAGACAGTTGAATGCACACATCTCACTCAAGAAGAAAATATAGGTAAACTAAAAGATGAGTTGTATAAGAAGGATGAGCAGGTAAGAACTTTGAAGGAGGATCTAAGCAAGGTCAAGCACGAGCTGGACAGAATTGTAAATGGAACACATCCTCTGATGCACTTTCGTGGCTATAAGAACATCATAGTATCAACAGAAGAGGACTTGGCTTTGTGAATCTGCCACCTAAATGGGATCCCAAAAGCAAGTACCTTACACTTCCTGAGAACAAGATTTGCACTCAGTGTGGTAAAACAGGTCACTATAAAATTGAATGCACTGCAAAATAAAAGGCAAGTCAAAAGAACGAAGAATTTGTTCAAGGGAAGAATAGGCTACCAAGTTGGGCTAAAAAGAATTTGATTCATCCTTTTGCCTATTGAAATGGACCCAAACTAGTTTGGTTCCTAAGACTAACCCCTTATTTCATTTTTGCAAGTCCAAATGAAGGGGAGCAGCTAAATATGGTACATGGATAGTGGCTGCTCAAAGCATATGGTAGGAATCAAGAACCAGTTCCTTTCACTTGAGGACCTCAAAGGAGGTAATGTCTCCTTTGGAAATGGAAAAAAAGGTGAGATAATTGGGGTTGGAAAAGTAGGTAAGACTGATTCTCACTCTCTTGATAATGTCTACTTGATAGATGGCCTAAAATACAGTCTAATAAGTACATCAAAATTATGTGATAGAGGTAATATGATATCATTCACCTATACCAAATGTTTTGTGATTAATCTTACCACTGACAAGATTGGTTTGCAGGGAAAACGAGTGAACAATATATATACTATAGATTTGTCCACACTTTCAGAAAATGAACTCACTTTCTTAAGTGTGTTGGATAATGATCCCCTCATTTGGCACAAGAGACTTGGACATGCCAGTCTGAGTCAACTCAACAAATTAGTCTCAAAGGACCTGGTGATAGGGTTGCCTAACATCAAGTTCAATGAATTTAAAGTTTGTGAGGCTTGTGCTAGGGGGAAGCAGGTAAGATCCTCTTTTAAATGCAAAAAAGTGGTAAGCACCACCAGGACGATGGAACTGGTCCATATGGATCTCTGTGGTCCAATGAGAACATTAAGCAGAGGTGGTAAAATATATGTGATGGTGTTTGTTGATGATTACTTTAGGTTTACTTGGACATTTATTTTAACAACTAAAGATGAAGCATTTGACATGTTTACTTCTTTTGTTAGAAAAACTCAGAAACAACTAGGTAATCAACTTGCATCAATTAGGTCTGATCATGGCATTGAATTTGAAAATGCTAAATTTGCTGAATTTTTTGATGAGCATGGCATATATCATAATTTTTCTGCTCCTAGGACTCCACAAAAAATGGAGTAGTTGAAAGAAAGAATATGACACTTGAATATATGGCTAGGACTATGCTTCTTTCTAGTAAACTGCCCCATAGCTTCTGGGCAGAAGCTGTAAATACTGCATGCTACATCATAAATAGGTGCATGACTAGACCTCTTATAGAGAAGACTCCCTATGAGTTACTTAAAGGGAGAAAACCAAACATATCCTATCTTAGGGCATTTGGATGCAAGTGCTTTGTGAACAATAATGGTAAAGACTCCCTAGGTAAGTTTGATCCCAGAAGTGACGGGGGAGTATTCTTGGGATATTCTTCACATAACATAGCTTATAAGGTCTATAACAAAAGAACTATATGTGTAGATTAAAGTGTTCATGTGGTTTTTGATGAAACTAACTATATATAGCCAAAATCGGAGAGCCCTATTTTGAGACCGTTATGGCATCCCATGACTGACCTCGAGGAGCCAGAAGCGGAATTCATTGTTCGATCCTGAGGTGTATCCCTCGAGGAAGCGCATCGAAGGCTCGTTGAGCTCGACCCTGGTGCAGTATAAATCGGTGACCATCGTGGAAAGGCGGGAAATTCCCAAGGGCACGTGACTAGAGCTGACCAAGTCTGCAAGAGTGGTACAAGTCCATACCAAGCCATTAAATAGTTGTACCAGCTATATTTCTTTGTAATAATTACACATGTACTACGTTGGGAATCCCCCTCATATATAAAGGGGACCCTTGTCACTTTGTAACACACATGATATTCAATATAAGAACAAGAACATCCTCTGCTCTCTAATAAAAATATTCTCTACAATTGCTTCATTGATTTATTGCTTCTCATTTATTGTGTTCTGGAATTATTCTTCATTTATTACTTGTTATTGATCATAAATAGGACATTCTTAAGGCATTCAATACTGTTATATCGTTATCGTTAGCCCCCAGTCAAGCTTTTAGAGCTCGACCTCGAGGCCCTTCTGACCACCCTCGAGACCAGTATCTCTGTTACCCGGTTTGTGTAATCTCGTTTCCTTTTGCTCCTATTTCATTTTTCACACTTCACACTCAGCATCTACTGCCTAAACAACCGGTATTAAAATAGATCACGTATTTTTAGA
>ML350192.1:0-10003 GCA_005239505.1 Nicotiana paniculata | reverse complement strand
AAAGTACATAAAATGCGAGGTAAATAATGCTTAAAATCACGAATTCTAGCCACACATCAAACACCCACCCCGAGACACCTATTCTCAACCATACAAAATCTTTTTATCCAATGGCCACTGATTTTTCCACTTAAATCATTTCTAAAATCCAATTACCAAATAATCGGAGCCGTTGATCAACAAATCCAATGATTAACCGTTTCGACTCTTATATTTAATCTCAAAGACCAACCCTATCCCCCCAGGAACCCTAATCATTTCTATGACGCCCAACTCTCCTTTCTATCTCTCTTCTCCCATCCCTTCCAACATATCAAACATAGAAAACTTGCACACATCAGTTCAAGGTCACAAGACCTTCACCCAAATCGTCCTTCCATATCTTTCCATCCCCTAAATCCTGCTAGTTTCACCATTTTGCTCTCCAAATCTGAGAGATAAGACACGGCATGTATAGTTGCAACACCATTCCTTCGTTCTGTCAAATCAACTCGCAGATTCGTCTCCTTTGTCCCTTGGAGATAAAGCAAGTGAACCAGTTTCAATTCTCATTGTTTGAATTCAAAACTCCAATTCGAAACCCTAGACCTAATTGATGAACTTTCATTTCATCTGGTTTCTCCACTTGATCTGTATTATCGGAGCATGCATGTGCACGTTTTAGAGCTTCACCATGAATATTCGGTACCCAGAGGTCAAACGTATTGACCTCTGGGTTTTGGGGATTTATCCGACGGGTTTTACTTCATTGGTCAACTGATCTCCACTCAGGTAAAAACTATCACTAATTCCCCTTTGAATCTGAGATTTTTCACTCAATTTGCTATCACCATCGACCTTGCGTCACCTTCCACTATCGATTTGAATCTATGAAACCCTAAGAGCCTTAAATGGTACTATATATAGAGTTCTTTAATGTTCTCACTAACACGAACCTAACACTGAAAAACATCTACACATTAGTCTAAGAGCAATTCTGAGATTCGAAAGCCTAGGTTCCTCACGATTGACTTTTTCATTTCTAAGTACTATTGCTGCTTCGAGCTTGAAGTTTTTCGGTCCTAAGTTATTAAGAGAAATCCTTGTTTGGTCTGCTGCCCTCAGAAATGTCAGCACATCTCTAATTCTTCTCTTTTTTTATCATTATAATTAAAATGCTATGAACATGATCATTGTCTTCTGTTAATTGTAGTTATTTATAATGTTATCATTGATATATGAATGTTATGTTCATATTTATGATGAGGTGCTATTGGTCTGTGATTTTTGTCTTGTTTCTGAGTATCCTCAAAACTTATGAGCACTAGCCTGTTATATAACTGTAACAACTCTTATGTCTGAATCCTAGTAATCTACGTGATTAATTTCCCTAATTATTGGATGTATTTGCATGAAACAAATCCTGTTTGAGCTAAATTTTCTTCTATTCATGAATACATCAAGTTTCATTTTTGAATGAAGTTAGACAATACAGCTCTTTTTAGTTTAATAGTTTAATCAAGAGTTACTCAATGAATCGGCTGATTGGAATTGCGGGATGGATAGATGTTACAGATGATGAATCAATTTCTTTTATATGGATGTCACTTTATATTTGTTCAACTGCGACATAGATAGGAATGCATGCTACGAAAGATAGGGTCGATTCTGATACATCAACCGTCTACTAAATATCCTTGTACGAGTCCACAATGACTACACGAGATAAACCTTGGTTTGGTGAATTGAAGAATCTAGCCTTTTCCTAGCTGGCCATTGCTAGAACTTCCAGTGCTAAGGTGGTTGGTGTGGTAAGGCAAGCAACTCCTCTTTCTGAAGAAGAGTGCCTGCCCGAGCTATAATAAAGTAAAGCTCTCTAGGTTAGCTATAGGTAAAGTTCTCCCAGAGTCGGAGACTCCAAGTCCAATCCGAGTATTCGCGCCTATGGACTCCTCTTTTGAAGGAAGCTTGCGAAGGGCTGAATGAGAGGTAGAGCTTCGATCAAGAAGACAAAAATTATATACTAGACCTTCCCTCACGGGAGAACCAAGCAAGGGATGAGCGCTAGCTCTAAAGCCATTTTTTTCTTCCTTCATTTCATAGCGGAAGGTTGACTTTTGGGTATTCAACTTTGTGTTGCAGCTCAGTGAGACGACCCTGACACAGAAGGTTTAAGCTCAACCTTAGGGCGGCAGTCCCTCTATCAGGCCCCGCCGCTTCAGTCTCTTTCTCCTTCCAGACTTCTTAAAATCGGGTGGTTTTAAGTCCAGAGCCCTATTCTGGTTACAGAGTGCGGATACCCGACAAGTAGATTAGAAAACTGGTGAATCAATAGGCTTTTCTCTCTAAGAGAAATCTCATAATTTCTGCTCTTAGCTGGAGACACGAGACCATAACTAAAATATCAAAGTAGATGTTGCTTGTAGCTTCTCTAGCTCTTGAATTCGACTTTCAACTTGCTCTTAGAGAGAGGAGGTATAAAGTTCAATAAAAAATATTTTCGCGGGCGAATATTGACTCTTTCAATCCCTATTTCATTTGTATGGTTAACTCGTGACATCTCAGATCTCCGAATACATGAAATAATCTCTGGTTCGTTCCGCCATCCCGACCAGTGAATCATTAAGATTCCTGTTTCAATAGAATCTTTTGCATTCACAAGTTCCGTCGTTCCCATCACTTCTTACTTAATGGTTAGATCCGAATTCTACAATGGAGCTCAGAATGAAATTGGTTCTTGGGTCAATCTTCTCAGTCCTTATTGGCTCGAAGCCCTTGATTTTTTGTTCTATTTCTATAAGAAGATTTATTTTATTATGGTATGAATGTGTATTGGTACTCTATTACACTGACTCTTATGAGATTACTCATAGACCTTACATATTGGAATTTTATATCATTGGTATTANATTAATCTCTGGTTCGTTCCGCCATCCCGACCAGTGAACCATTAAGATTCCTTTTTCAATAGAATCTTTTGCATTCACAAGTTCCGTCGTTCCCATCACTTCTTACTTAATGGTTAGGTCCGAATTCTACAATGGAGCTCAGAATAAAATTGGTTCTTGAGTCAATCTTCTCAGTCTTTATTGGCTCGAAGCTCTTGATTTTTTGTTCTATTTCTATAAGAAGATTTATTTTATTATGGTATGAATGTGTATTGGTACTCTATTACACTGACTCTTATGAGATTACTCATAGACCTTACATATTGGAATTTTATATCATTGGTATTATTTTCCTCTCTTTATCTCATACTTCCATTTATCCACATCTTTTTTGTCTATTTTGCTTTACAAAGTTCAACCGTGTACATTCTGTTAAGATTAAGTTATCCTTATCTTCATAGAACAAGCCATGAGCATGTTATGTTATACTCAACTGGTAATTACTATAGAGTTGAACTTAGTTGTATCATGATTAGTTAAAATCTTAAGTTACATGTTTAATTCAAAATCTATTTGGTGTGGTATCTCTTTGTTGATTAGATTCCTTTGGTACTACTGCTAACTTTGCAAAGTTTCAATTTTTTTGTCAATGAGTTATCTTCCATATAGTAGAACCCAGTCATTCTTGTTATAATCAAAAGTGATAACTTTTCTTAAAAAGCTGAGCATGACTACTTCACATTTAGATACTAAGCTAGACTATGTGACTGAGTTAAACTTGTTTTGATACAACACTACCTTTTTTCTGTAACTTCCCCTCTTCATGTCATGTTAACTTGATTATTTAATGTGCAGAGTTCCCCTGTCTATATGAAATCACAACCTCACTTGAAATGTATGTATATAACTGGCTTAATACCGTATGCTCCTTGTTTGACTCCTGACTCCATGCTTTGTCCTGAATTACCCAGCCCTCTCCTTATTGTTAATCTGAAACTGAATCTGATCCTTAACATTGTGAGGAGCCCCTGATTGATACTGTCTAGGCATGATGGCTTGTTTGAAGCTAATGTTGTTATGAATATGATCTTGCTAAGCCTTTAGGAATTCCATGTCCAAATATGTGAATCTGCAGCCATGTTGGGAGCTTCTTCATGTTTATGATATCTTTGTATGTAAAAAGGTTCTAGTTGTGACTATTTGTCTGAACCTTTATTAATACTTCTTGAAATTCCAAGTAATGTTGTTAATCCATGCATGTGGTAGTAGCACGCTAATCAGTTCATCATTAGTTTGCCAGGGTAGGACTGCCTGCATTTTCTTGTGTTACTGTATATATGAACTTTGTATTCCTTACTTCCCCTTTGAATATGTTTTACCTAATGATATAATAGTATGTTATGATGCTTCTGTTTTTCTTCTATATGTGTTTGAAAGTCTTATCTTTAGGTTTACCTAATATATATGTGTGTGTGTGTATGTGTGTGTGTGTGTTTGTCACGTGTAGTATGTATGTTTTTACGTTAGGAGGGTAAGTATATTTTGTGGTAAGGGATATTATAACACCTAGTTTCAATTGAAAGTTCCTCGTTGGCATTTAAACCCATAAGAAAAATATGTTGTTAGTGGTTAAGGGTACTTGGGAGTGGAGTTTAACTCTAGGTTCTCTAGAATCATACCCTGGGTGGAGGATGTTTTTCTATGGAGCAGCAAACTTCAAAGGAGTCGGAATTAGGGCAGTCCTGATTTCGGAATATGGACAATATTATCCAACATCGACAAAGATAAGATTCCCTTGTACCAATAATATGGCTTAATACGAAGTGTGCATCCTTGGGATCAGAATGGAAGACGGCGTGAACATCAAAGCACTTTTGGTCATAGGGGATTCCGATCTGTTGATACACCAAGTCCAAGGAGAATGGTCCACGAAGAATGGCAAGATACTTCCATAGCTGCAATGCATGAAGGAGTTGTGCAAGAAGTTCACAAATATTGAGTTCAAGCATGTCCCCAAGATTCAGAGTGAGTTTGTCGATGCCCTTGCAACCCGATCATTTATGATTCAGCATCCAGACAAGAATTACATCAACCCTATCGAGGTAGAGATCAGGGATTAACATGCTTAATGCTTCTATGTAGATAAAGAACCAGATGGTAAACTGTGGTATCACAACATCAAGAGATTCCTCGCAACCAGAGAATATCCGGAGGATGTTACTAACGGTCAAAAGAGAGCCCTTAGGAGACTGGAAACTATTTTTTCCTCAACGGGGAAGTCCTGTACAGGAGGACCCCAGACGTAGGTTTGTTGAGATGTGTAGGCTCCGCAGAAGCAACCAGAATATTGGAAGAAATACATGCAAGAACATGCAGACCCACCTGAATGGGTTCACATTAGCCTAGAAAATCTTGAGAGCTGAATACTTTTGGATGACTATGGAAAGAGACAGTTTCCGCTACGTGCAGAAGTGTCATCAGTGCGATATTTCATTTGGGTTCCACAAAATAAGTTAAACGTAATGGGTTCACCTTGGTCGTTCACCGCTTGGGGCATGGGCGTGATTGGACCCATAGAGCCCGCAGCATCAAACGAACATTGTTTTATCTTGCTAGTTATCGACTATTTAACCAAATGGGTCGAGACATCTACCTACAAGGCCGTCATAAAGAAGGTAATAGCAAATTTTGTCTGAAACAACATCGTCTGCAGATTTGGGATATTGGAGTCTATCATCACTGAAAATGCCGCTAACCTCAACAGCGACCTCATGAGAGAAATATGCAAGAAATTTAGGGAAGTCGAGGCATCCAATAAGAATATCAAGAGAATTCTGCGAAAGATAGTGGAAAATCAAAGGCAATGGCACGACAAACAACCTTTCGCTTTACTGGGTTATCGGACTACCATGAGAACATCCACTAGGGCAATGTTGTACATGTTGGTATATAGTACTAAAGCGAAGATACCTAGAAAGGTCGAGATACTGTCTTTAAGAGATATTCAAAAGGCAAAGTTGGATGACGCAGAATTGATACGGGTAATATAGGAGCAACTTATGCTCATTGACGAGAAAAGAATAGATGCAGTATGTCACGGTCAACCATATCATAACAGGATGGTTAGTGCATTTAACAAGAGATAAAAGCATCGCTAATTCACATCGTGACAGTTGGTTTTGAATAAATATTTCCCCATCAAGGAGAAACTAAATGAATATTTGCACCGAACTGGCAAGGTCCTTACGTGGTTCACCGAGCACTGTTGGGCGGAGCTCTAATCTTGGCAAAAATGGATGGAAGAATCAACACGAATCCCACAACTCGGATGCAATCAAGAGATACATAGGCAATCCTCATCGGATTTAGTCATCTTTTGTAATTGAACTATGTTCTGGCCTGATTCCACTTGGATACATAGGCTATCTGCGTCAGACTCAACAATTTTCATTCTTATCTCATCATTTCGCATCTATTGCAATTGAGCTACGGTTTAACCTGATTCCATTTGGATATGTAGGCTACTTGAGTCAGGCTCAGCTATCTTCATCATATTTTATAATAATCCATCGAACTACGTTCAGACCTGATTTCATTTTGGATACGTAGGCAACCTGAAAGGGTTCGGTATTAACTTTAGGAAAATTCTTGTAACGCATTAGTTCAAATTAGGACGCGATCGCAACAGCAACCAGCCGCATTATTAAGAGCATCACGAGAGGTCAACATCAGCATGACAAAAAAGGATACGCTCTCATGTTGAGAACCTTTGGTAACATGTCATAATCCGGAACAACGGCACTCGCCTTAAAATTATTTTCAAATATTTTCTAAAGACAATATATATGCGATAATCTGTTCCATCTACTGAACGTCGGCTTCGCCAACCAGATCCTTCTATATAGCAAACTGTAAAAATCTTCCAACAAAGCAATTCGCATCACCGCTATGTTGCAACGGATACAAGAATAGACAGTCGCAAACCTCATCACCGATGTTCCGCCAATCGATGGTTGCAACTTAGCTTCGCAATCAAGAGTATATCTTAGTCATGCTTTCATTTTGTTTGTTGTTATTTTGAATGTTTTACCGTTTTGCTCATGCAGCTTCAGGCATGATTACAGTTTAGCCAATCACTCCTAAGCGGGGATTACTTTACATTTCAGTGCAACGTTCTCCCAAAAAGCGGAGATGCACTTTACCAATCAAGATCTCCCGACAAATGGAGACATTTTTTACTTCAAAGCTTTCTTGACAAACGAAGACGCAATCTACCAATTAATCTCTCCCAACAAGCCGAGACAATTTTCAAGTGCTCCGACAGTTGCGGAACGGTACACAGTCCGACTAACAAATCGATTCAAGATCAAATATACCATCATCCCAATTCAAAATAACGGCTTGTCAGCCACACATCATCATTCCTGCATCATTTAGATTGCATAGTAATATATTCCGCATTATAATATATTGGTATGCTTGTATTTTATTTTTTTTGCATGAGAAAACACCGAAGCGTGGAACTATTCATAGCAGCAGACCGAACCACAACGCTAGAGGGACAACCAACCCATTAGTGGGCCTACTATCCAAGTGCAAGACAATCAGTGAAACTCAAAATATCCAAATCATTCAAAATCAAGACAAAAAATTCAAGCTATAATAAATGTCCGATCCTCCGTCTCTCTGTATCGTCATAATACGACAGTGGGGCAACTCTTGTGAGTGTCGCATCCCCAAAATCTTTCCTCCATAACTACATGAGGCTTGATCCTCGTTAAGCCTGAGGTATGTAATCAATTCAAGGCCAGAATTCGGCCCCAATATCTCCCAAATATTTCCCAAAAGTCTTCCTAGAGTCTTCCTTAAATCAATCCCGCAATTCGTGCCTAAGTCTGGACAAAATTGGCTTTGGTTCAATTTCTTTGCCCAAAACTCTTTCATCATCTCCAATACAAGAGGGGCAGTTGTTGACGACCAATTTTGGCTCTCCCTTTTTAAATTAATTTATTTTTACCTAATAATTTACAATAAATATCTTTAAGGTGTTTTATAGTAACAAATACTTATTTTACAAATTAATTAAGTATTATTAAAATTAATTGCATAGTCTTAACATTATGTAATTACAAATATATTTACTATCTTTAAGATTATTGAAATAATTTATATATACATTACATTGGTTCTATAATTAATTTGATAAATTACTGTTTAATTTTAATTAATTAGATTATCATGTGAAAATCGAAATTAGTGTTGCAATTTAGGAAAAACAAAGTGTTTTATAAATAGTTAGTAAAAGTAACTAGTAATATAGGTAATAATTATAATTTTTACCATATTTATTAAACATTGTTAAGTTAATTTAAATTAAATTCAAAAGAGGTTAAGAGACAAAAGGGCCATGATTGCAATTCTCAAATCAAAGGTAAAGTGTCCATTCCTTCAATTATTTTGGCCCTATTACTCTAGCTCAGTCCGAAATATACCCAACCCAAACACCCTTCTCTTTCCCTATTGTCGACCCAAGCCACCTATTTGCACCAATCACAACATACCATGTCACCCTCCTTCACCACTCACATTAGAAGCACAAACGAATCTGACCCGTATGTTCTTCAGATCAATGACTCGCGTTTACTCTTTGGTTCTTCTTTTCATTTTAATACCCACCCCCAGAGACCTAATCTCAACCATCCAAAATATTTTAATCCAACAGCCACCGATTTTCCCATGTAAATCATTACAAGAAAATCCAATTACCAAGTAATCGGATCCATTGGTCAACAGATCCAATGGCTCCCATTCCGACTCTCATCTTAACCCTGTCCCCCAGAAACCCTAATCATTTCTTCCACGCCCAACAGCCTTCATTTCCCGTTTCTATCTCTTTTCTCTCATCCCTTCCAACCTATCAATCAGGGAAAACTTGCACAAATTTGTACAAGGTCACAAGACCTCAACCTAAATCGTCCCTCCCTGTCCTTCTACACACCCCAAATCCCGCTAGTTTCACCTTTTTTCTCTCCAAATCAGAGAGATTAGACACTTTTTGTATGGTTGAAACACCATTCCTTCGTTCTTTCAAATCAACTTGTGGATTCATCTCCTTTGTCCCTAGGAGATGAAGCCAGTGAGTCCAGTTTCCATTCTTGTCGTTTGAATTCAAAACCCCCAATTAGAAACCCTAGACCTAATTGATGAACTTTCATTTCATCGTGTTACTCCACTCGCTCTGCAAAATCGGAGCATGCATGTGCACGTTTCATTCAGTGGTCAACTGTACCCAGAGGTCAAACGTAGTGAATTCTGGGTTTTGGGGCTCTATCCGATGGGTTTTCCTTCAGTGGTCAACTCCTCTCCACTCAGGTAAAAACTATCACTAATTCCTCTCTGAATCTGAGAGTTTTCACTCGATGTGCTATCATCATCGACCTTTCGTCACTTTCTACTACCGATTTGAATCGATGAAACCCTCAGAGCCTTAAATGGAACTATAAATAGAGCTCTTCAATGTTTTCAACAACACGAACCTAACATTGAAAAACATCTATACAGTAGTCTAAGATCAATTATGAGATTCAAAAGCCTAGGTTCCTAATTGTTGTCTTTTTCATTTCTGAGTACTATTGTTGCTTCGTGCTTGAAGTTTTTGGGTCCTAATCAATTAAGAGAAATCCTCTCTTGTTTATCTGACCTCGAAAGGTCAGCACATCTCTAACTCTTTTCTTTTTTATCATGTTAATTAAAATGTTATGAACATGCTCATTGTCTTCTGTTAATAATAGTTGTTTATGATGTTATGATTGATATATTAATGTTATATTCTTTTTTATGATGAGGTGTTATTGGTTCGTGATTTTTATCATGTTTCTGAGTATCCTCAGAACTGATGAGGACTAGCCTGTTATATAACTGTAACAACTCTTATGTCTGAATCCTAGTAATCTGCATGATTAATTGCCCTCGATGTGATTTATATGACTTCTCATGTTTATCTAAACTTCATAATTTTCTAGTGATAATTTGGTTATGATCTTTACCTTTACATGTTGTTTCTCTGTATTGTGTTTGTTTTGTGGTCAAATTTATTGTTTGATAATCCTGACTAAGATGAATCTAAAAGTTCGTAA
>ML350191.1:0-75476 GCA_005239505.1 Nicotiana paniculata | reverse complement strand
GTATATTCTCTCCAAAGATGGCATCCTCCTCTCAAAGTTGTGTTTTTGGGTCTATTTATATGTTTGGGATAAACCCTAAACGTGTAGGAGACTTTTATTCCAACCGAGAAACACTTAAAACCTTCAAAACTCGGAATTTACCGGACCAGGGACCCCAGGCGTTAAGCCCCAAACGCCCAGCTAAAGCCTGGACAGGCCAGGCGTTTGGGCTCTAACGCCCTAGTAACGCCTGGGGAGGGCTGGTGTTTGGGATGAAATGCCCCAGTAACGCCTGAGTATGGCTGGCTTTTGGGGTAAAATGCTCGGCTATGGCCCGGGTCACTCCTTTTCGACTCTTGAGCGTATTTTTGACGTTTATGCACCCATTTAGCTCAGCTTCCATCTCAAATTTACCTACACATAAAATATACTACATTATGCACATATAACATGTATTTTTATCACAAAAGCACATAAAATGTAAGGTATATGATGCTTAAAACTATGGATTCTAGCCACGCATCACTTATACTATTCAAAGATCAGTTCAGTTGAAGCACACTCTATCGTAAACCATAAGTTTACTGATTCAAATACTTTTGAGCTTTGGCGTGGCCGTTTGGGCCATCCTGGATCAATAATGATGAGATGAATTATTGAAAATTCAAGTGGACATCCACTAAAGAACCTGAAGATTCTTACAAATGATGAATTTTCTTGTGATGCTTGTTATCAAGGCAAAATGATAACTAGACCATCATCAATGAAGGTTAGCATGGAATCCCTTGCCTTTTTAGAGTGTATACATGGGGATATATGTGGACCTATTCGCCCACCAAGTGGGTTGTTTAGATATTTTATGGTCCTAATAAATGCATCTTCAAGATGGTCTCATGTGTGCCTACTATCATCTCGCAACCTGGCGTTTGCAAAGCTATTAGCCCAAATAATTCGATTAAGGGCACAATTCCCAGATTATCCTATAAAGGCTATTCGCCTTGATAATGCTGGAGAATTCTCATCTCAAGCTTTTGATGATTATTGTCTATCAATTGGGATAAAATTTGAACATCCTATAGCTTATGTTCATACTCAAAATGGCTTTGCATAGTCATTTATTAAATGCCTGCAATTGATAGCAAGACACTACTTATGAAAACAAAATTGCCTATTACTGTTTGGGGACATGCTATTTTGCATGCATCATCACTTATTCGTCTCAGACCGACCATTATAATAAATATTCTCTGTCACAATTAGTTTTTGGTTATGAACCAAATATTGCCCATCTACGAATTTTTGGATGCACTGTATATGTGCCAGTAGCACCACCACAGCGTAGTAAGATGGGCCCACAGATAAGGTTAGGAATATATATTGGGTTTGAATCACCCTCTATTATTCGCTATCTTGAACCATTGACGGGAGATCTATTTACTGCCCGATTTGCAGATTGTCGATTTAATGAAACAAATTTCCCACAATTAGGGGGAGAGAAAAAGGAAATCAAAAGAGAAATTGTGTGGAAAGTTTCATCATTATCTCATTTTGATCCACGTACCCCTATATGTAATCAGGAGGTCCAGAAGATCATCCATTTACAGAATATAGCAAATCAAATGCCAGATGCATTTACTGATTTGAAAAGGATTACTAAATCACATATCCCTGCAGAGAAATGTGCCTATCCGAATTGATGTCCCAGCAGGACCATCTACTAGCATGGTAGCTAGTAAACCCAAAACACGCCTGAAGCGTGGTAGGCCTCTGGGTTCTAAGGATTGAAATCCTAGAAAAGGGAAATTGACAAATGATCAAAATAATACTATGAAGGGATCTCCTGAAGAGACCCAAGATCTGATTAGTTCTGAGATTCCTGAAGAAATCATGAACCCGAGACTCAGGTGAGTGAGGAACTTTTAATAAGTTCTACTGGTGATGGGATTAATTTAAATCGATCTGAAATAGTGATGGATAATATTTTTGCATATAATGTTGCACTAAGCATTATGCAAGATAGTGAGGATCTTGAACCCCGATTTGTAGAAGAATGTCGACAAAGATCTGATTGGCCAAAATGGCAAGAGGCAATTCAATTGGAATTGAAGTCCATTGCTAAAAGAGAGGTCTTTGGACCAGTAGTCCAAACACCTACTGGTATAAAGTCAGTTGGTCATAAATGGGTTTTTGTGCAGAAAAGAAATGATAAAGATGAAGTTGAAAGATATAAGGCTCTCCTTGTCGCACAAGGTTTCTCACAACGATCTGGAGTTGATTATGAAGAAACAAATTCACCCGTTATGGATGCCATAACATTTCGATATCTCATCAGTTTAGCATTACATGAAAGGCTTGAAATACATCTAATGGATGTGGTTATAGCTTATCTGTACGGGTCACTTGATAATGAAATTTACATGAAAATCCCTGAAGGATTTAAATGCTCGAAGAAAATTTAAAATCTCGAAAAATGTATTCAATCAGATTACAAAGATCTTTGTACGGTTTAAAGCAATCTGGGCGCATGTGGTATAATCGCCTTAGTGAATATTTGCTGAAAGAAGGCTACATAAATGATGTTATTTGTCCATGTATTTTTATAAAGAAAATGGCATCAGAATTTGTTATACTTGCTATTTATGTTGATGACATAAATCTTGTTGGAACTCCAGAAGAGCTCCAAAAGGCAATTGAATATCTTAAGAAAGAATTTGAGATGAAAGATCTTGGAAAGACAAAACATTGTCTTGGTCTGCAAATTGAACATTTAGCAGACGAGATCTTTATCCATCAATCTGCATATACATAAAGGGTCTTAAAACGCTTTTACATGGACAAAGCGCACCCATTGAGTACACCAATGGTTGTTCGATCACTT
Organism: Nicotiana paniculata; assembly: GCA_005239505.1. Lineage (NCBI taxonomy): Eukaryota > Viridiplantae > Streptophyta > Magnoliopsida > Solanales > Solanaceae > Nicotiana > Nicotiana paniculata. The sequence continues at coordinate 72,619 of ML350191.1, read as the reverse complement.
GAAGTGAATAAGGATTTGTTCCGACCTCCAGAAGAGAATGAGGAACTCCTTGGTCCCGAAGTACCATATCTCAGTGCAATAGGTGCATTAATGTATCTTGCTAATGCTACAAGGCCTGACATAAAATTTTCTGTTAATTTACTAGCAAGATATAGTTCTTCTCCTACACGGAGACATTGGAACGGGATTAAGCATATATTGCGATATTTAAAGGGAACTCTTGACATGGGTTTGTTTTATGATAACAAAGATAGTGCAGATCTTGTTGGTTATGCAGATGCCGGTTATTTATCTGATCCCCATAAAGCTCGATCTCAAACCGGGTACGTATTTACTTATGAAGGTACTGTCATATCATGACGCTTCACAAAGAAATCTATTGTTTCTACTTCTTCAAATCATGCTGAGATAATAGCTATTCATGAAGCAAGTAGAGAATGCGTATGGTTGAGATCAATAATTTATTTTATTCGAGAAAAATGTGGTTTGGAATGTGAGAAAAGACCCACAATTTTATACGAAGACAATGTTGCATGCATAGCCCAATTGAAAGGAGGATTTATAAAAGGTGATAGAACGAAGCACATTTCACCAAAATTATTCTACACACACGATCTTCAGAAAAATGGTGATATTGATGTGCAACAAATCCGTTCAAGTGACAATCCGGCAGGTTTATTCACTAAATCTTTGCCAACTTCAACTTTGAGAAGATGGTATACAAGATTGGAATGCAGAGACTCAAATATTTGAAACAAGGTTTTCATCAGGGGGAGTAAAATATGCGATGAACTCTTTTTTCCTTACTAAGGTTTTTTCCCACAGAGTTTTCCTTATAAGGGTTTTAACGAGGCACCTAGCAATGCATATTACTAAATATGTGTACTCTTTTTCCTTCACTAGCACTTTTTTCCCATGGGGTTTTTCCTAGTAAGGTTTTAATGAGGCACATTATCTTTTAATGAACATCCAAGGGGGAGTGTTATAAATATATATTATATAATGGATGTTCATTTAGTACTCCGTTGTAAATAAGCTTCCTGAAGAAGCTTATCCATATGGGACATTGCCGTAAATATGTTTATCTATTTAGTACTCTATTGGAAATAAGCCTCATGAAGAAGCTTATCATTTTGGTACTCCGTTATGGATAAACATTACTCTCGGAAGAAGATTATCTACATCTGGTACAATAGCAACTTACAAGCAGCTTGCAGTAGCAGCTTACACAGCAGCTTGCAGTAGCAGCTTACACAACAGCTTGCAGTAGCAGCTTACACAACAGCTTGCAGTAGCAGCTTACACAACAGCTTCCTTTCTTCTATAAATAGAGGAGATTTCAGTTTATTATGTACATCAGTTTGAAAGTTCAATAATATATCAGTTTCTCTCTATACTTGTCTTTAATTTATTTACTTTACAGTCATTATTTTATAACAGTTCTTATATTTGATTCCTAAATATTAGGATTTTAAATTATAAAAGGAAAATTCAAGTTGATTTAAATGTCTTAAATATTGGGATTTTCTACTATAATAAGTAAAGTTTTAGTTGATTTCCAAATTTTAGATATTAGAAAATTAATAAAATAACTATTTTATTCAATGTGAGCTCTATTTTAAAGGGTAAAAAAGACGAACGACATTTCGCTAAGGATCTTCGTGCTTTTAATTTAGTAAAGATAAGATAATTTGCCGCACTTTATTATATGCGATTTTGTATAATATTCTTAAATTATTTTGTGTTTATTTTTTAGTTTGTTAATTCTTCACCGATAGAAAAGTAGAGGAGGTTTCATTTCTATGTTCCAGTAAAAGATCCAAATTTTCAACGTTTATGGACTTATTTACTTAAGACTCTTTTTATAAAAAAATAAATAAACATTATTTTATCCACTTTGTTATGATGACCTCATGTTTGATATAGGACATTTTCTTAGTTTGACAGCCAAAACTTTTTAAGATAAATTCAGCACAAATATAACAGTGAAAGTTAACTTCTTCTTTTTTTTTTCATTTAATCCAATTTGTCCTTTTTACGCCCAATTTTTTTTCCCTTTTTTCTTTTATATCCACTTTCCCTTTAAACGACCCGCAGAATATTTACCTATTGATTGAAGGAGAAATGCCAAAGTAGTAAATAAAAACAAACTATCGTTTCACTTTTTAATAATATTGTGACTATATTTATTCTGAGTCGAGGTTCCATCAAAAATAATCTTTTTATCTTTACAAGAAAGAGGAAGACTGCATACACACTATCTTCCTTAAATTTTATTTGTGAAATCACACTAAATTTATTATTATTATTGTTTTTATTTCATGAAAAATTTATAGAATTTTTGTAAGTAATTTACAGAATATATATATACATTATATATATTTTTTCGATTATTATTTTTACAGCGATTATACAATATTATTTTTCCAATAGAGAAAGCACGTGACAGTATAATAAGGTTTCACGTGATATGCTTGGGATTTATGCCATGGGGGATAGGATACTGTTTTCATGTGACACAACAGTCCACACCAATACAACCTAAGTAAGAAAACAACTAATGCTTAGCTTTGTTTTTCTCACTTTTTTAATATCTTATTATCAATTTCTTTTACTATATGATTTCCCCAACACATAAAGTCAAATGGTATCGTCTCTCTCATCATTCCCTTTCACAAGAGCAATAAATAAATAAATAAATAAATAAAATAAAATAAGTAAAACGACACCTAGTTGTTGAAATGCTAATTTTGTCCCACATATCCAATCATCTCCCTTTATTGTTCATTTTGAGTTTTAGCTACTGTATTTAATTTCACTTCTAGCGTTATATTTTTTGAATTATTATATTTCTAAAATCAGGGGCGGATTTATAGTCTATTTTACGGACACGTGAATTCATGATCTTTCCGTCAAATTTGATATTTTATGTACATATTTTTTAGAATTAATCTAATATTATCTTTTAGCACTATGCTCCAAAGAGACTAAGAGCCTGTTTGGCCAAGCTGTCAAAAACTGCTTATTTTGAAAAGTACTTTTTTCTATAAGTGCTTTATCCAAAAGTACTTTTGAAAAATAATAATTTGTGTTAGGCTAATTCATTTAAAAAGTACTTTTTGCAATATTTGGTACACAAATTGTGTTTGGTCGATCTTTCTAAAAAGTACTTTTGAATGTAAAATTACCAAAAAGGATAATATCAAGGTCTTGTAATTATTTTAAAGAGAAAAATTAACCTAAATATTTATCGCAAAAGACTTTTATTATTTTTTTTTTAAAATAAAATATAAAATATAAAGTAACCATACATATTAAAGATTTAAATCCAATTTAACATATATAATTATACCAAAGCATATAATATTATCTAGTATAATTACTTATTATTTATGTGATGATTTGAATAATCAAAACACATCACTCAATATGAATTATAAGTCTATTCCACAAATTACTATGTATTGATAATCAACCATGAAACAATAAGCAAGGAATACCAGAATGCCTATCTCCTTCCTCAATATCTCACACATGATAACAATTCTCAATAATTTCATCTTTAATTCTATCACACAATGCCTCTATATTAGAAGAAGACTTGTCTTGTATTCCTAAAGGAATACCAGAATACCCATCTCCTTCCTCAATATCTACTGTAATGTCTTCATTATCATAATAGTTGAATTCCTCATCGATAGAAGAATTTCGTCGGATAAGCTTTTGTATAACTATGGTAGATATAATAAGATAATTGAGTATCAAACTTGAAATATAGCATTAAGCGTAAAATAAAAATAATTTTAAATATATACAAAATTATTATTTTCGTCAAAAAATAATAGTTAAGTATGTGTAAATTCAAATTCAAAAAGAGTAACTAGTTATTAACACATATGCATAATTATTTTTTTTAGAATTTAAATTTAAAAAGAAAGTAATTATTACCTAATCTAACTAACTTTGTCCTGAATTGCCAAGTGGCCTATTGTGAGGCTGTCATTTGGCTTAGTGTGGAGGCTTTTTCTTCTTATAATAATAATAATATATAGATTATACGATGCAATTATAAATTTATTACCTATTTGTAGGTAATTTTCACAAATTAGATTTGATAACAATTTTAAAGATCAGGAAATTAATAGTCTATAACAGAAGAAATTATAAAATAATTATTTGTAAGAAGAGAATTGATAATCCAAAGAAGGATGTAGATAATTTGCTTGAGTGTGAGAAAAAGATGAAGATAATTTGAAAAGTTGCAAGATATAACACAAAGAAAAAATCAAAAAGTCAATAAATTTTTTAAAAAGTTACAATATGATTCACGTATATGATATCTTTAAATTTAAAAGAATGGAAAAAACTACAAACAAACAAAAAAAAAACTTAAATCAATAAGGAATAATTTGAAAAATATAAATTTATACTGAGGATAGTTTTGTCTTGAATAAATTAATTTTCTATTTCTACTTCTGCTTCCTGGAAGAAGCTAGAATTTTCTGCTTCTTTCCAAAAAGCAGAAAAACTGCTTCTCCTGCTGACCAAAGGTACTTCTCCGTCTTGGTCAAACAACCTCAATTTTTTTAAAAGTACTTTTTTAGGGGAAAAAAGTACTTTTGGCCGACCAAAAGCTTGACCAAACAGGCTCTAAATGGTGCACTTGGTTAAGCGCTGAGTAAAATACCCGGAGGAGTAGGATCAACTCACGAAATGCTTTTCTTTTTCTCTTTTCTTTAGCAATGTACCCATGTTATAAAAATCTAGATCTGCTTGTAGGCATGTAAATTTTATTAGAATTAAATTTATTAAATTGGACTATATTTTAAATTCAAGATATATTGGTCCAAATAAATATTATGGGCTAATATAATTGAATTAATTATATAAGTCCAACACATAGGGGTTAATAAATAAGTCTTAATCCATTGAGCTAGCCTATTTAATTGGGCTAAAGTGATGAGCTCACTTCATTAAGCCCAAGATGTCATCTTCCTAGAGGCCCAAGTTTTGTGCCACGTGTCAAATGATATGGCACACCAAGTCAAACGGAAGAGCCAACGGATCATATTACGTGCCAAAATGACAAGGTATGCCAAGTCACATTGAAAGGCCAATGAAACCGCGCCACGTGTGCAAGTGACATGTTCTGGCCAATCAAACGCGGTCTTGTTACACTTCAATCTGATTGGTCGGAAAGAGTTTGTTCTTATCATAACTCTTTCCTCCCACCACAACTATAAATATGGGTCTTCATAACCCATAAAATACACCAGAAGTTATAACAAGAAGCAAGAAGGAGCTCGTGGATCAAACGCTGCAGATTTCTCTAAAAGCTACAAGCATTTCAAGTGTTCTAAGGATTAAAAGATCAAGACGAAGATTCAAGAACAAGCTGCAAGCCCTTGGATTAAAAGTACGTCAAGATCAAGCTTCAAGCACTTGGATTAAAATAAAATAAAATTTAAGATTAAGCTCGGAGACTCTTTTATTTATTGTTGAAAAGAAGAATCAGAGAATTCATAGAGATTGTAATACTCATATATTCGAAGTAAGATACTACGATTATATCAGTATTTATGATCTTGATTTTATTTTCTCGACGCAATTTACCGCTTCTGTCCAGGACTATAAGTCATTTATTTATGTCACCATCACGCTCTGCTGTCATTTCACCTCATTTTCTTTTGTCCCTATTATTTGATTATTGTGACCATTCTTTTGTCTTGTTTATCATGATTTTCTTCCATCATTAATATTTTACAAGAATAGCAGCAAAAGAAAAGAGGAGAGGAAAAGTCAAAAGCAAAAACCTACAGAAAGAAGGAAAAAAAGGAAACTGGGCCGATCAGCAAAGCCTAAGAGGATCCAAGATACACGGAGGGAATTCGGCCCTAAAAAGAGAAGGCCCATTTCCTGAGCCCATTCCAAATTATTGCTTGGTCCGAGTGCAAAGGATCTCATACTAAATTATGTAAATATTGCGCGGGGCATCCTATTTGGTCGTCCCCATTTAACCTATACTCTTTTTTTATTTTTTTTTAACTTGTACTTACTTTTTAAACAACTTCAGCCCCTTATCTCCTCCTCCTTCTCCTCCTTTGTTTTCTTCTTCTTTCTTCTGCTGTTGTTGGTGCTGCTATGAAACTTCAGTTCATAGGGATGAACTTTCTGCTGTAGATTAACGTTGCTGCTTATGTACTTCGACCAACCTAATAACTTCCAAACAAATAAAGTTAAAAATGTTGAAGTTCAGCAAATATAAACAAAAACTTCAACTACTAGAATGCTGAAGTTCAACAAATACAAAACAAACTTCAGCCCTGAAGTTCATCACAAACATAACAAAGCTTCAGCTAAAACATACTGAAGTTCAGCAAATATAAACAAAAACTTCAACTACTAGAATGCTGAAGTTCAACAAATACAAAACAAACTTCAGCCCTGAAGTTCATCACAAACATAACAAAGCTTCAGCTAAAACATACTGAAGTTCAGCAAATATAAAACAAAACTTCAGCGAAATACATGTTGAAGTTCAGCAAATATCAACTTATTTAGTGCTTAAGTTTTTACAAATTAAATAAATGCTGAAGTTTTTTGAAAAAGCTTTACGACAAAACTAATGAATCTAGAACAAAACTTCAGCTTATTTAGTGCTGAAACTTTTACAAATGAACTAAATAACTTCAACATCTTCTGCTGAAATTTTTGAAAAAGCTTTAAGACAAAGCTATTGAATCCAGGGCAAAACTTCAGCTAAAACATGTTGAAGTTCAACAAATAGAGAACAAAACTTCAGTTAGTAGAATGCTTAAGTTCAGCCGTCTACTAGAATGCTGAAGTTTGCGTGATTGCCTTTGCTACTTCAGGCCCGTATGCCTGAGGTTTAGGCGAAAAATATACGTTTGCAATTTTTTTTGCAAAGCGGGTATAAATTAAAACGTGACCCAAAAAACGGGTATAGATACAAATCCCCCTTAAATTATGTTGGATGAATATTTTTAGGATTTAAGCACATTAAGAAAATTTTTGAGAAAAATAGCCTCCAACCTCAATTTTGAAGCACATTCATTAGAATTTTGAAAAGCTCTTCTGGCAATCGCCAGAAATTTTGAAACATAAAAAATTTAACCACAATGCTAAAAAATTCTAGTAATTGGCCATGATTTATGGTGAAATCATGACAATCACCAGATTTTTTCAACATTGTGGCTGAAAGTTTAGATGACCGGTCATGATTTGTGACAAAATCATTACGATCATCAGATTTTCTAGCATTGTGGCTGAATTTTTTGGTGATCGTCATAATCATATAACTTGTTGAAGTTCTTTGGAGAGCATGCTTTAAAATTTGGTACGGGCTATTTTGCAACACTTCTGTTATCGGGATCCAAAAACTAATAGTGGCGCAAAAAGGTCATTTTTTTTGTCATTCTTCTAATTGACAAATTAATTAATATTTGTCGCTTATTTTTAGTTTAAACGATTAAGTGGACGACTATTTGAGTTTATTCTTTAAAAAAACTATTTGATGGATGAGATGATAATTCATTCTTAGCGACCACACAATGTACACATACACAAGCATTACTTCATTTGAAATTTTGGAATGGACACCCCGAAATTTCCACACATGGAATGCCGTCGGCATTCATCTCCTACTTGCTACAATTGCTTTAGCGCGAGCAGCAAGGAAAGGTGGCTGGAGCCGCTAAATCCCACAGTAATAAGCAAAATTCAAGGCCGGTTGGAGGATAAGGCGGCTAAAGCCATTGCCTTACGCCCCAAACTCTAGAGGGCCCCAAAAATATAATATTATGTTATTAGTAAAAATAGTACGGATTAGTCAGTTTTTGGACTAGTAATTGAAAAATAATCAGTATTTACAAAATCATTGAATAATAGTTATTATTTCGCTGAAATACCAAAAGTTTTAGCATAATATGTTGGATTATGGAGCTCCTACATATAACTTTCCAGTATATTATGTTGGAACTCGAGCATATTATAAAATTCCAAGACAATATGCTGGAAGCTCATATGTAAAAAAATTCGAACTCCATCATAATTGTGCTGGAATATTTCTGGAATTTTAAGGGTGTTTTTGTCCAAATTTTATCTTTATATAAAAAAGTAGCTACATTTCGATTTACTTTTTAAACTGTGACTATTGCCATATATAAATGTGGCTTTTATGTTTTTTCCCATATTATTATATGTATTATGCAATTAGTTTTAAGAGTCCAAATTTTAATATTTTTTATTTGGCTAAGAATGTAGAGATGAGTGATGGTAAATTTTCGCCCCGTTAGTTATAGTATATTTATCTCCCTCTTCATTTCTAATTTTTGCTCCTTCCTTTCATATGTTTTTGAGATTTCACTTTCCAATTTCAAACTCAGGTTCTTGGAGTTACTTATTTTCTAATCTTGATTGATGCATTGATTAAATAGAAGTTCTTTTGTGTCTCACCTTTGTATAAATTTTGTGAAATATGTTTAATATGCCTCTTAATACACTTTCACTTTAGGCCACATTTTGTTAAAATGCCTCTTCGTTTAATTTTTTGGTTAGCTAAAACACTATATGATAAAAAATGTCTAGTACTAGAAATATATCTATAAAATACTTAAATTATCTGTTCCTGAAAAACTTATTTACAAGCATTTTCTTGTTATATTGTAAATCACATACAATCAGACCTTTTTATGACAACATTTTTATATGACAATACTTTATTATAAAAGTCAAACTTTTTAGGAACTAAAGACCCGTTTGGCCATAAATTTTACCAAAATAAACTTAGGTTTTATTTGGCAAACACATGTTTTGCCATAAGTTATCCCTATATTTTAGCAAAATTTCAAATCTCAAGTCCCAAAACCAGCTCAATAGCTGGTTTTGGGCAAAATCCCTCATAATATATTGCTTTTCTAAAATAAATTTGGGAAATATGTTTTGAAAGCGTATGTCCAAACATATTTTCACTTTCAAGCCAAACTTCACTCAAAACAGATTTTTCAAAATAAATTTGAGAATTTATGGCCAAACGCTAGCTAATTTTTATGTTATATTATAATATATACTCTTTACAACACATTTTGCTATAATATTTAAAAATATTTAGAACAAACAAGACTGTTATAGAAAGATTTGACCGTAGTAGGTTTCGGCAGCCCAGCCATGAAGGTAATTTAGCTCAACAAATCCTTTACCAAAAAATAAGATAAAAGAGTGAACTCCAAAAACCTTGCAAACAAAGAGTCTGAATTCTGAAGTAGAACTCAAAGCGAGTCATTTCCATCAACAGATAACAGGTTTGTGAAAAAAAAATCTTTCTATAAATAGAAGGCAGGACAATATAAGTACTCCAATCTCCATTGGTTCAAAGATTTCTCCCCAAAAAAGATAATAATTCGAAGTTTACGACTCTCGTCTTCTCCTCAATTGTGCGTAAGCTCTAAAAAGAAAAACCCTAACAAAATTAATTCTTTCCTTTTTATCACCATTTCTTTTGAATAAATTCCGTCCAAGTCCCCTGTCTGCAACTATAGCATCAGGAAAATTGGGGAATTCGCAATGTCGGAGCCGCCGACGATCACTCACGTTTCCGATAAGAACACCGTCGGCGAATTATCACCGCCGACGAGCTCGAAATCCGTGACCGATACAATTAACGGCTCGCACCGGTTCGTGATCCAAGGTTATTCTTTAGCTAAAGGGATGGGAGTCGGGAAACACATCGCCAGTGATACTTTCACCGTCGGCGGTCACCAATGGGCGATTTACTTTTATCCGGATGGGAAGAACCCCGAGGATACTTCGGCGTATGTTTCGGTGTTTATTGCTTTGGCTAGTGAAGGAACGGATGTTAGGGCTTTGTTTGAGTTGACTCTGGTCGATCAGAGTGGTAAAGGAAAGCATAAGGTTCATAGTCACTTCGATAGGTCTCTTGAGAGCGGGCCTTACACCTTGAAGTACCGTGGCAGCATGTGGTAATGTGTTGCTTCTTGTAATTTAGCCAATTTCTTGAACATAGTGTTGCCTTATTCAAATTGTTATTAGTTATATACACAGACAAGTGTAATGTTATTAAATAGAATTACTTGCATTTTAAATGACCTTTTTTTTTATAAACTATGGTGTCCTGGCTACTCGACTAATTCCACGGAATACATGACACCTCCATCCAGCAATATGTACTAGATAACCCTATCCACCAAGGCTTGAATAGATGGAAGAAATCACTTAGTATTTTTTGCGTCCGCTAGGATTTGAACCTAAAACCTCATCTTTCTCACGCACTTCATTGACAACTAGACCACATCCTTGATTGCAAATGCATTTCAAATGACTTGGTTGTGTGAAAGTATTTTCTTTACACCATTGGTGCTTACAACTTAAACTCTATCCAAACTACTTCCAAAAATATTGCAAATGAGGAATTAAATAAAATACATGTTAAATGTTCAAGATATCTTTGATTTCCAATTTGATACTCAAGAAAACAAGAATAGTTAGATTTGGTTAGAAAACAAGAATAGTTAGGTAGGCCTAAGAAGTACCGGGGAGAAGTGATTAGGCCGGACATGGCGCTGCTTCAGCTCACTGAGGACATGACTCTTGATAGGAGGGTGTGGAGTCAAGGATGTAGAAGGTTAGTAGGTAGTTTATAGTGTTCACTGATAGGCTTAGTAGCATGCATTTCCCTTCATATTCTTAGATTTTTATTACGGTGTGTGGTTTTGTTCGCCTCATGTATTGTATTCTATGTTGCTATTATTGGATACTATTTATCCTTTATTACTGTATGTGATTTTTTATTTTTATTATTATTATTTTTTTTTTCTCTTCTTCCATCTTTCTTCCTTCCTTGCTTCCCTCTTCCTGAACCGAGTGTCTATTGGAAACAGCCTCTCTACCTGCAGTAGGTAGGGGCAAGGTCTGCGTACAGACTACCCTCCCCAGACCCCACATGTTGGGATCAAACTGGATTTTATTTTTATTTTTTGTTGATCACCAAGATAGCTAGCACAATGCTGCAGTCGTTCCTTTCCAAGAAAAGTAAATCTTTTTGGGCTGGCATAGGCATTAAAGAATTGATTAACTGAATGCTACTGTGGTTGTTCTTATAATAAGATCAAGTCATCAGAATTTTGTTAGAACCTTAATAACACCCCAAAAGCTAGTTGTTGAGTTGGTAGAGATAGACCCCACATTGAAATCATTTTTGTGCTTAAGTCAATTATTGTTGCTTTACATATATGGTCAGAATCAGAATCAGTATCATGAATCCAATCATAAAATACATAATGATGCCGTCCTCCAAATTGCCTTTTTCTCCTTGCTAGTCCTCTTACCCAAGTGGTGATTGTCTCATTTCCGTCCTTCGTGTGACCCTTGTAACTCAAACAAAGCGAGTGGAAGATGTCATATCTGTGCTGCTAGTAGTACTTGTCCTTTATGGACCAAACCTAAGGTTCTACTGCTAAACCTATCCAATTAGCGTAATCGGTCATCTGCCTCCACCCAAATAAATACGCGCTAACCTGGCTAAAATAAAGTAAAAAACTTCTTCTTAAACCCTTTGTACGGGACTCCTTTCTCAGACCGTTTCCCCCTATTGCTAGTTGCAAACAGAAGTGCTTCCCTTTTGGGCTAGGAATCAAAATGCTCTCAATTGACTCGGGGCTTTATCATCAAGAAATATTGTTGCATGCTGAGGTATCTATTTGAGTGAAAAATATTTGAGGTATCTTCCATTGTAGCAGGAACTTGAAGAAAAAGAAAAATAGAAGAATCCTGTTTATAGCATCTTGAATAACTACTTGAGCAAACTTTTCTCCTCTTTAATTTTTTATACTCCAACTCAAGACTTTCTCTGAAGTTGTTATCTGGCTGATATATAGGGGATACAAACGGTTTTTTAGACGAGGAATGCTCGAGACTTCAGATTATCTGAAGGACGACTGCTTGAAGATTAATTGCACTGTGGGAGTTGTGCGCTCTACAATAGACTGTTCGAGCTTGCATACAATTCAGGTCCCCGACCCTGACATTGGAGCACATTTTGGCATGCTTTTGGAAAATATGGAAGGCTTTGATATTATTTTCAATGTGGCTGGTGAAAAGTTTCATGCCCATAAGTTGGTATTGGCTGCTCGTTCTCCTGTATTCCGCACTGAATACTTTGATGGACAAGATGTTGATGAGCAGGAAATTGTGGTTACTGATATGGAACCCGAGGTCTTCAAAGTGAGCATATGCTTTTATCATATTATGGCTATTTCCGTCTTATAAATTTTATTTCTTCTTTTCTCAATGTATATCTGTTTTTTATATCATTATCATAATTCTCCGTCTCTCTTACTGTAATTGCTTCTTCAACACAACATTTGCTTTTGGCAAAATAGATTAACTCTTTCTAACTAGAAATGGAGCTCTAACTCGCTGTTCTTTGGAATTTTCTATTTCTTTTCGTGCAAGGTTATGCTGCACTTTGTATACAAAGATGCTCTTGTAGAAGAAGAGCTAGAAGCAACTAGTACTTCTTCTTCTACCCACTGCATATCTGAGACTGTGACAGCAAAATTGCTATCAGCAGCTGATCGGTATAATTTAACACGACTCAGGAGGTTGTGTGAGTCTCATCTCTGCAAAGATATCTCTGTCAACTCTGTTGCACAAATTCTTGCTTTAGCGGACCGTTACCATGCCACTGAGCTCAAAGCAGTTTGCCTAAGATTCGCTGCTGAAAATCTTGCTGGTACGAGACTTTTATATTTGCGTCATATTCCCTTCTTTGCAGAGAACTCATGCTTTTGGAATAACAATTCTTTTGCATCACCACATGTGTTGGATTGGAACAAAAATAAATGTCATAGTTTGTCATATCTTCTCATTTCATGGTCTTATCATGTTTATCATTGTTGTACCACTACTTCAGTCAGTATTCCTTGTCAAATATTGTTGCCACCCACTTGTCTATCTCTTTTCTTTTATCTCTATAGTGTAGTCGAGCTGTAGTGGGCACGGATACAATTTCTAATGCTTTTCGATGTTTTGCTTCCGTCTCTTTTATTGTTCATTCTTGGGCACTATAATTTCCACACAGTAGATCATCATTTTAGACCTATAATCATATGTGCGGATCCTTGGTAATTCATGACAATAGGATCCAATAGTGTGATTTTGTGTGTCAAGTCATTTCCGGTGGATCACCTAGTGTTTTTTTTTGTCTACGCTGGGATTTGAGCCCTGGTCCTCTAAGGGTTTCATCCACTTCATTGACTACTAGGTCACGCCGTTAGGTGTTTCAGAAATCTCAGTCTTGATAAAAACAAAGGGCGCCTTAGTGTCTTTAGATAGCAGTCGAGCTGAAACAATTATACTAAACTAGTATTGAGGAGAAAGAGAAAATTACAGTTGGAAGGCTTAGTCTTTGTTCGTTGATAGGGAGTTCTATCTTCTCATGGAAAAGCAGAGGAAACTGAAAGTTGCTTCCCCTGAGGTCAAATAGGAAAGCTCTTTCAAGTTGAATCTGTTCCGAGAATTGTTTGTTTCTAAGTTGTTTTCTTTGATCCGTGAAAGGACTTCTGTCTTTGTCTTTCTCTCTGTATTTCTTTCCCTCACTCCCTTCCTTCATGCAAATATAACAAGGGTGCAATTGTCCCGACTATGTACCTCTGCATACGTCCCAGCAAGTACCATATAAAAAGAACTTCTGATCTCCAGCCAATCCTATTTTTGTCACTTTGACATTGGCAGAACATCCACAAGGACAAAGCAAAAGAGGAAAAAACTCAATAGTGAAACCAGTGAAGTGACTTATCAGGAAATGAAATGAATGAAGTGGATCACTAGCTAGGACAATAAAAATAGACTTGAGCTTGTGAACTTTGGCATGGACCCTCTTGTCACTTAACTTGCTGATGCAGACATCAAATCCATTATAGATGATTTGATGGGTTAATGCACCAAGTTAACTTTTACCAGTCACTACATCCCCTTAAATTGCACCTGCAACAATCATATAATCAACAACTAAACTAGTGAAAATCGAGCTCCCTGGGGGGAGGGGATAAGAAAAAGCTCCCCTTTTGATTAGAATTTCTTTTCTTGTTTAAGAATGAACCCCAACTCAATCTACCAACCACAAAGCACGAAGGTCTAATTCGGATATTAAGCCTCTAACATGCATTGCATGTGTCATTTCCACCTGCCAAAAGCACCAAAGAAAGTGAGCTGATTTTACTATAAAACCTATATCTTGCCTTGCATTTGTCTTCATGTTTTTGGGTGTTCCACTCTTGTGCATCTCTATATTCAGGCCTAGTGGTTAGTTATATTTTTACTGCTATTAATGGGTGCATATGGGGTCCAACACCTATTTTGAGAAATAAAAATAAATTATCTTCAGAATGTATATAAATAAGGAAATTGTTGACTTTGTGTCGAAGAAGAAATTTCCTAACTACCAAACCATCATAAACTGTTAGAACAGAATTGGCGGGTACATAGTAACACAGATATATTAGCTTTAGCGCGTAATTGCAAAATCACTTCTAATAAATAATTCAGATGATATTAGCTGCTGCAATGTAAGATCAGATCAAGTAAGTTAATTTGCAGAATGAATGTAATATAATGAGCAGCAGCAACAACAGCAAAGCCAGTGAGTTCCCACAAGTGGGGTTTGTGGGAGGGTAGTGTGTACACAGACCTTGATTAGCTATCCGCTGAATAAATGTAAACTCGGGATGAAATTGTAAATGTTTCTATAAACTAAAAGAAGAAATGTCTTACTGTCAAACCCCCGTAAATTCTTTAATTCAGAACTTGCTGGAACTTGTGACAATGTGATATTAGCTTGAGCTCAATGTGATTTCAAATGACTGTTAATGACTCTCAAAAATTTAAATCTTATATGTATGAATGCTACATAAGATCAAATTATCTGCAAAATTAATTTAAATAACGAGAACAGTGTAAACTTTTCAAACTGCTGAAATCAAAGAAGTTATCTGCTGAATGATTGTATAATAATTAGGACATTGTGAACTATTCTATAAACTGATAGAAATTTCCTTCATTGCAAAACCACCATAAACTCTGACAGAATTGTTGGATACTTAGTGAGAGAGTGCTATTTGTTTGAGCACAATATGATTGTAAATGGCTGTTAACGGCTCTCTAAAAGAATTAGATCTTATATAGCTTGCAATACACGTAAATAGTTGCTGGAGACTCTAAAAAGAATTTGTCCCTATTTAGCTAACTGCAATACAATGAATGAGCGGTTTTGGTTGGTGTCTTGGAGTTCCATCTTTCATACAAATGAATTTTAACAACCGGAATTACTTTTTACGGAACTGATGAAAATGATAAGATAAAATGCATCCGCACAGGTATATTGTTCTCTCGTCCCTGCCCTACCCCGAAAAAATTGTTGTAAATCAAAAGGGAAATGTTTTTTCTATCAACAAGGTTCTAAACTCTCTCTGGGTAAGGGTGCTCATACAGAGCCAGCTTTTGGCTTGAATGTTGAGTATGTCTCAGGTGAGCTTTTAATAAGGATTTTATAGTACGGATAGCAAGAAATACACACGTCAAGCAGCTTTGGCAGTTGGGGTGCCACTAATGGGTGTACTATGGAGTCAAACCTCTTGTAAAGATGGAGTCGGAAACTATTTCCAGTTTCTTTTTTTTACCTTATCCCAAAAAAAAAAACTTTTTTTATGAGGTAAATTAACTTCATTAAAAGGCACCAAGAAGATCCAAAGAGTACAGAAACTAACAACTTTTCATCTCGATATTGAAACAGCTTTAGCCATCAAAAGACCATACACTTTTAAAGCAAAAAGTAACGGTACTTGGCAAAGCAGCTTTTTTGGCTTGAGTGTGAACGGATGTTAAATGGCTTTGTCATAGCCTTTCGTTAACTATTTAGGAAGGAATGATGCACCACACCACCCCCCTCCCAAAAAAAACTGATAGGCTGTGTAGTTGGGTGCAATGCATAGATCGGCATGTGCTATTTATGGTGCTCTTTGGGTACTATGAAGCCTGCTTTTGTTTGCAAATAAGTTTTCTGGTAAACCATCTGAAAGTGCTTAAGAGGATCAGAAATTTCTACAGAAGTGTGAAAATAACTTCTTGAGGTCTGTAACTCTTTAGAGGGTAAGCCAGTGGCGAAGCCACATGGACTGACCACCCTTCGTCGAAAAATTGCACTGTGTATATAGGTAAAATATTACGTTTAGAAGTATATAACACATATTGAACACCCTTTGTCGGGAGTTTTTTCCACTTCTTTCAAATTTGAATACCCTTGGGGAAATTCCTAGCTTCGCCACTGGGGTAAGCTATGCTATCCAGTAAGACATTTCTATTAATTTTAATGTTGCTATGAATGCGGCTGTTACACATTCCCTTGCCTATCTAATAGCTGAAGACTGTCATTAAGTTGCCGGGCTTTGACCACTGTCATATTTTGAAATTTGCATTTATTGTGTTCTGTACTTTTCTCGCACCAGAGGTTTTCTCTCATCTATTACTTGGTTATTTTTTGCAGCTGTCATGCAATCAGATGGGTTCGAATACCTTAAAGAACATAGCCCCTCTCTTCAGTCAGAGCTTCTTAAAACTGTGGCTGGTTGTGAGGATGATTGTAGCAGTGGAGGTGGTAAGTCTAAAAGTGTGTGGGCCCAGCTTTCAGACGGTGGTGATACCAATGGAAGGAGGGTTAGGCAAAGGACATGATTTTAGATATAGGAAATTGTTAAAATTTGTTGTATTGTATATTGGAGGGGATGTGCTGGAAATGTTGGGAAACTACAACATTAGCAATAGAAAGGTAAATGTTCATTAGTTGTCTGTAACATCTTTGATGAACATCTCTTGTGTGTATTGGTCACCTGAAAGATGACAAATAGCCAGTTTGTACCTTGATGGTAACACTGAGTATTGGTTCCCGTGAACTAGGTAAGGAAAAACTTGATCTTGGAACACCACTACCTCTTGCTACTGCTACTATGAATATGTAATTCCTCCCAGTTGAAAGATAGTGTTGTTTATATTTCAAGTATATGTTATCGCAGTGTGCAATATTGATGAACATCCTAGTTAAGCGTTGAGCTTTCATAAGAACTGGAGGAAGCAGTTTGGCTTGTGATAGCTGGCTGGGAACTTTATAAGGGCCTCTTGATTGTGATCTGGACAAATTGTGACTTGATGTTATGCTGTTGTAGCTAGTACAGAGGAGGGATCCGATATCTAAGATTGTGCATATATTCCTTCTGTTGGTTGATAAGTAGGCTTTTGCATGAATTATAAGGTTTTACTAGCCAGAGTTGTTTCGAGATGTAATAGTGTTGAAAAACACATATTTATCTTACTATTTGATGGGTTTTATTGTTGTTCTGAGTAGCTTATACTCCATTTCTCTCTTTTTTTCCCTTTTCTGTAAAAGCTGCGCAGGGTGGGAGGGGAGATTGTTGAGGAAAGAGAAGAAGGAAGTTAATCTTGTGGTTATTGGCCAGAAAAAATATAGTCTGGTT
The DNA here is from genome assembly GCA_005239505.1 of Nicotiana paniculata. Lineage (NCBI taxonomy): Eukaryota > Viridiplantae > Streptophyta > Magnoliopsida > Solanales > Solanaceae > Nicotiana > Nicotiana paniculata. Next base: position 55,058 of record ML350191.1, on the reverse strand, counting down.
CCTTAATTTTTTACCGTTCTACTTAGCCAGCACTTTCAGTTATTGCAAATGACATTAATTCTGGAGAGACAAATATGTTCGGTTTGTATTTGAATTTTATTGTGTGGGCACATTTGTTAGTAAAAGTTAATGTGTTCAGGCATTTCGCATGTAACTTCTGAATGTTAAAAGTGAATTAACTCATCTAGACTGAACTTAATTGGCAAAAACTTGCTCTTCGCTCGAATAAATTGAACCTTCGCCTCATCTGTCTCAAACTTCCGCTGTTAGCATCATTTCGATATTGCAAAATACAAAAGAATTTCAACTATCAAAGTCAATACTATTTAAAGATTGTCGCTGATTTTAATATTTGGCCAATCTTCTCATGAAATTTTACTTCAACAGACCGTCATAAGATAAAATAGAATAAGATTATTTTCTCGAAAACTAGTGGTCAAAACTTTTCCCAATCCCTTTCTCTCCACATATATGTTATGTTACACGGAGTGTGACGGTAGTGAAGATTCTTCATGTAGATTTTTCAAAATTCACCAAAAAATAGCACAACTACATATACTCGTACCGAATACTACCACATTTCCATAAAGTATGTCCAAATTCCAATAACCGAAGCATAACACATACCAACATGTAGGAGTAAAAGTTTTTAGCCCTTGCTGTTTTTGCAACAACAGTAGCAGTGCCAACCTGTTTGATTCATTTAGTACCTACAAGACTGAATTTGCCGAGTTATAACCGCCTGTCCATGTCAAACACTGGTAACAGGAACTGTTCAGTCTCCAGAAACCAGCTCCCAAACAGTAGTGAAGATGACAACACCATATAACTAACAAGACCAATGCTACCCACAACAGATCTTCAGACAATTATTAAGGTGAACGTCACAGGCGCGTTGCATTCCTAATCAACACAATGGAATTGAACAGAGAGAATATAACGCCACATAGAAGAGTCAGTGTTTTCAGTTGATTTCCACAAAAGGTATGCAACTCCAGTGGATGCAAATATCACATTGTCTTGTACAGTCATTTCAGCTGTAAAAATTACATTTTTATCAAAATGGGGTTGGCAATACATTAGAAGTACCGTATTCTCATTGAGGTTAATGGTTATTGACTAGAGAGTGGACACAGCATTCCATGCAGAAGAACCAAGTCCACAACCAGATGATGTAGTTGCTTAACCATTTGCTTGGAGTCCCTACTATAACCATAAAAAAAGAACAGACCCGAAAGCATATCTTAATTCCATATGGTTCTTACCCTGTTCTGTTGTGGGACAAGGAGAGCAAAGCATGAATCCTTCCTGGAATACAACTGGTGGTTTGATATATCATCCTTCCTATCAACCGGAACTAAGTCAACCTTCTGCTTAACCTTGACTCATTCAAAATAATAGAGAAATATAATGACATAAACACTTGTACACGTTCAACTCTGCAGATAATTCTGATAAGTCAAATCGATAACCATTCTCACCAACCACCATCGCTCTTGACTGGGGGGCTCATCCAATGAACCTCCATAGGGGTATACTTACTCAACACTGATGCAGCAGAATGACCTAAAGGAGAGATTGGGTCACTGTATGTTCCCCACTGTGTCTCTTGGAGATCAGGATAAGAATCATCTACATCACAAGAAGTCTCCTGATGTGAATGATTCTTTGAAGCTTTGGATGTTTGTGATTCATAAAGTACAGCGTCCAATAGACCACTGTTCCGAGGTGACAGACTGCTCGAATCAGCGTGCTCATTTGGAGGGGATTGAATCAAAGTATCAAAGGACTCAAGTGAAGGAAGTGGGGAAGGTGAACCCCAATTTTCCATCTGAATTTGGAGTGAAGGGAGCTCCAGCTTCTTAGCCCATTTGGGCTCTGAAGAAGAAGAGTTGTCATTTAAAGGGGCATGGCTGTCAGGAATTTCATCGGAGAATGATGGGTGATGATCAGATGTCAGATTATGAGTATATGACGAGGAAATCCCCAAGGATTGAGCAAGAAAAGAACCATCATTTTGATATTGATGGCAAGCTTGAAAAAGATCATCATTTAGACCAAAGAACCAAGATTCTGATCCTCGTATACGCTTGGATGGATGCATGGTTGAAAGGCCAGAACAAGTATTAGAAGAACTAAGACCCTGAGCCAGCAGGCTAGTTGCAGGAATATCAAAAAAGCTACTAGCAGCAATATTAAGAAGTGCCCGAGGATACAACTGCTGACTAGGTTCCAACTTTCTGAATTCCACAGTTGGAATCGTAAAACCGTTAATAGGCAAGAAATCAGGATGTGAATTTGCAGAGGAGAAAATTCCCAGCTCCTTATTTTGTTTGTTCTCACTAAATGCCTGGAAAGAAATATCCGGAGGGTAGATTTGCAAGCCTGCACGCTGTTGTTTCTTTATTCTGGTGTTCCAGTAGTTCTTTATCTCATTATCTGTGCGGCCTGGCAACTGGAAAAATGGAAGAGCCACGAAAAATTTAATAAATAGCCGTTATTCAACTTTGAAGAATGTGTTATATAGCACAATCACTGAATTGAGAAAGTTCACAGAAAATCAGTATTAGAAAGTATCATCTGAAATAATGAAGACAATAAACTAAGTCTCTTGAAAGAAAGAGTCCACATTTTTAGTCCAAAAAACAAATTTATATCCAATATGCTTTGCATACAAGTCCTGCCAAGCATAAGGTCACCATTTTTTACTGCATAATATATACTGCAAGAGTTCAGCCAAAGTGACATCCGGATGAAGGAAAACAGACCTGGATATTACAAAAGATAGAAAAGGAACAAAGAGAATCATCATCCCATAACTTCATTCTCTTCTTTTTGCCCTGAAAAGATATTGGCTGCCTACTCCAGTCATTTGAAACAGAACTTATTCTGGTGCTGGCCAAGGGAGCAATAACAACCGACCAAACAACACCTATGTGTCAATCCCGAACTAGTCGTTGTCCACTGTATGGATCCTCTATATCAACAAAGAAAAGGATGAACCCTCTATGTGTGCTCTATTCGGACCCATCTCATTCCAAAATGGTAACATTTTGTCTTTTAAGGCAATTTAAGAGTTCACTTTAACAAGTAGTTCTCTAAATCTAACCGCTACTCCTACCCGGACCTAATGTAAGTGTAACAATAACTAAACCTTTTTTTGATAAGGTGGTATGAACCTGCCAACCACATCATAATATTACGTAAAAGTATGTTAAGGTTGAAATTTAGAGGCGGATCTATGTTCAGATGTAAGGGTGCACCGGCGTCTGCCAGCTTCTGCTACATCTCGTGCAAATGTTGAGAACTTTAAGAAATAGGATATATAACTAAACCAAAGAGGCACCCGCCATCACAACATTCTAGTGGATGCACAAGGCCAGTTAAGCTCTAAATGCTGCACTGGTCTAGAAAAGGCTCTAAAGGCCCTCTGATTATGAACAGCTACATTGAACCACTAAAGAAGGGTAACTTTTTCAAATATCTTCATCCTGCGCAGGACCGCTCTTTCTTTTCCTTGTTTCTTTTTCTTTCTTTCTTTTCTTCTTTTCAAACTAGTCATTTCTACGCTTTTCACCCTTCACAACTTTGTTGCATGAAGAGCACTTCTTGTTACTACTATTCAAAGTCAACTTGCAAAATATCGTATCGTATCAAAATAAAGTGCAAACCCAACATAACATATGGAAACGAAATAACAGCTCTTACTTAACAAATTCCAGATTCATAGATGATGATTGCTGAAGTCTACCCTTTACTCCCACCCTCTTTCCTTCTTGTAATTCTTACTAATGATTTACTATTTTTTTCGAGGAATAACATATAAAGGGAGTCGATAAGAGGTGAAACAAAGGAGAACACAATAGTGAAAGGATACAACAGTAATTGGCAGTTCATCACAAAAAGGATATTAGACAATGATTGAGTCTAAAAAATCTCAGATCTGAGAACTTGGTTAGGAAACAGGAGCAGGATGGCTTTTCTTTCCTTTTTTTTGGGGAGGGGGAGGGGGAGGGGGGGTATGTCTTTCCCTTAGCATAGGGTGTAAAGAAAACTAATGGAAGCTGTCCTAAAAATGATGGTGCAAGAAATAGATCAAACGGAGGCCAGGACCATGCCATGCCGAGAGCCACCAACTTTCTTGTAAATTATTAGGCACACAGAATTCAGATTCCCAATCCTACCTTTACCAAATCTATATATTGGACTCTTTAACTAATATTGAATTGTTTAACAGATATCCTCGGGAATAGATTTACATCAGATAGCATTCTTGGCATTTAATCATCTGACATTGTTTGTCTATAACTATAAGTAGCTGCTAAAAGAGATTGAGACATGATGCAAACCTTAGCAGCTATTTGTGCCCATTTGTTTCCCATCTTAGCATGCAGTTCATTTATGCGACGCACTTCCTCTGGAGTTAGAGCACCTTTTTTCAAATCTGGTCTTAGGTGATTTGCCCACCGCAAACGGCAACTTTTCCCACAACGAGCAAGTCCTGAGTGCTTCTGGACAGCACTCCAATTCCCTTCCCCATGTTTTCTGATGTAATCCATTAAAATTGCGTCTTCTTCTTTAGTCCAAGGACCTTTTTTCAGTGGGACACCTCCTCTGGTACTTCCTCCACCGCTAGCTTCTTCAACAGATGGCGAATCCACACCAACTTTTGAAGTCATCCTGTCAACCGCATTCACTTGTTACACGTATCTAAAACTGTTGAACAATTAAAGTGCAGTATGTAACGGCCAATGAAAAGGATATAAAGTTGTTAATTACGAAGTCAAGGCAGAAATAAAAGCATCGTGCCAAATTGCGTCACATGACAAAGCTAGTTGAGTGTCCAATCAGAAGCAGGTGACAATAAATAAATGGCCAACTTTGAGAGGAAAGATTTAGATAGATTCTCGGAAAACAATAAAAAGGAAAAGAAAAATAATGAGAAAAATGGATAAGTTATTCTGAATTTAGCAGACACGGATAGAACAAACTTTTGAAAACCCATAAGATCTAATTATCTCATTTAACTACGAAGTAAGGTGACAACCAGCTGCTGGGGATAAAATGAGGCAACACAGACGAAAATCATTAGCTCAAATTTGCAAGGAAAATTTCACTGGGCGAGACCCAGAAATACAACAAAAGGAAATGATATTGACCATAAAGATAGTAACACACTTTTAAACCTCATCACATTAAACAAGAAACTGAAAATAGCATTGTCAATCATTGTAAGACCAAAATCAGTATCAGATAAACTCGAATAATTTTGCTTAAAAGGAACAAAATTTAAAAGGGGATTCCACAATTACGCAATTGCTGGTTCCACTGTAAAATTTCCATGTAAGCAAGCATTAACAAATGCTTAAAAAAATGCTGAGTTTGTTGAGATCGCATTCTCAAACTGAAATGAGAGTAGAATCATGAGGTCTCAGATTCAAATCCCATCAGAAGCGGAACAAAAACTAGGTGATTTCTTCCCATTTGCCTAAGGCAAGTGGACTCGGTACCTGTGTTGGTGATAGGCAGCAAAATCTGCCCTAATTTCACAATTTATAATCCAATTGAAAGGAGCAACATAAATTATAATAAAAACAACTAAAACACAATGGGCTAAGCTAAAATTTAAAAGCTAAGGTTTCCAAAACTGTTGAACATAACCAATTGCGCATTTTAGGTGTTTTACCTGATGACAAAAGCTGAAGAAGCTGCCCACAAAGACTTGGAGCAAATAACCGGAAATCAGTTCCTCAAAAAAAACAGAAACAAAATAGTGGAGAAAACCAGAATTCAGTCGAATTGAACCTAGAAAAGAATGGCCAGAAATTGCTTAAACTCAAATTCATACAAAAAAAGAAAGCTCCCAACAACAGTACTCATAAAAATAAGACCAAAGTAACCTTTGTGTTTCTGTGTTATAAGCCCAGGAGAAAAAAGCGAAAGAAAACCCAGGCAGCTAGAAATGTGAAATCAAGAATACTCAACTCAAAACCAAATGGGTAAAGAAGGAAAATTCTACAAACAATTCTTGGGACCACTATATGTCAGGTGGATTAAGGAATTTTTGCAAAAGAATCCAAAAGGGAAAATGGATAGAGAGAGTAGTAATTAGAGGGAGAAGACTGAAAATAGAGGGGAGAGAGAGAGAGAGAGAGAGAGAGAGGGGAATAGTTAGCAAGAAGAAACAAATCATTTCATTGGGGAAAACAAGTAAATAATCCTAAATGGACTCTAATAGCTTGTTTGGTCTAAGGTTTTTTTCTTGATTTGTTTTTAAAAATAAAGTGTTAGGCTAATAGCATATTTGGCCAAACTTTTTTTTTTGTGCTAAAAGTATTTTTTTCGGCCAAAATAAAAATTAAGTTATTTGACCAAGTTTTTAGAAGGAAAAAAAATATTTTTGAGGAGAGGCAGAAGCAGAAAATGTAGTTTCTATACAAAAGTACTTTTCTGAGAAGCACTTTTGAGAAAAATACACTTGAAAGCAGTTTTCAAAAGCTTGGTCAAACATTAATTACTGCTCAAAAGTGTTTTTAAAATTAACTAGTCAAACACAAATTAATTCTCACAAAAAGTACTTTTTTAAAAAGCACTTCTCAAAATAAGCAGATTTTAGAAGTTTGACCAAACATGCTATAAGATTTTATTCAAAACAGTCTCTGTATCTACCTACATATTATCCTCATTAGACTTCACTATATAGGATTATATGGAGTATGCTGTTATTGTTGTAAAGTGTTAGGCCAAGTTTTTGGAAGAAAAAAAAAAGATATTTTTGAATAAAAATAAAAGCAATTATTGAAAAAAAAAGTAACTTATTCCCCAAAAGTATTTTTTTTAAAAAATTCTAAAATTAATTATTAATTAAAAGTATTTTTCAAATTAATTAACTAAATATAAGTTGATTCTCATCCAGAGTACTTTTAACTTTTTTGAAAATTATTTATAAGAACATTTTTAGAAGTTAGGCCAAAGATGCTATTATTCTTGTACGTATTATATATATAACCAAAGTTGGACGTATACGTGCAAGTAATACTACTTTATAATTTGTGAACTATTTATAAGTGCAAGTAATACTCCTTTATAATTTGTGAACTATATGAACAACACGATGGTTGGAGTTATTTATGCCTCTTATAAAATTGGGCTAAATTTACTCAAGAAAGATTATTTGAGTTCAATTAATCTTTAGTAAAAATTGCACGCAACACCTTATTTGGTCGGTCCCATTTAACTTATACTCATTATTTTAAAAACTTTTAATTTGTACCTACTTTTTAAATAACTTCAGCCCCCTTTTCCTCGCTAAGCTGAAGTTCGCCAGTTACAAACAAAAATTTCAACTCTAGAACTGAAGTTCGCCAGTTACAAAAACAAAACTTCAGTTCTAGAGCTGAAGTTTTCCAGTTACAAAGACAAAACTTCAGCTCTAGAGCTGAAATTCCCAGTTACAAAGATAAAAACTTCCCCAGTTATAATTCGCGAGTTACAAAACAAAAACTTCAGCTCTAGAGCTGAAGTTCCTCAGTTACAAAGACAAAAACTTTAGCTCTAGAGTTGAAGTTCCCCAGTTATAAAGACAAAAAGTTCGCGAGATACAAAGACAAAAACTCAAACTCTAGAGCTGAAGTCTCCAGTTACAAAGACAAAAACTTCAGCTCAGTTCGCAAGCTACTTCAGGCCCGTCTCCTAGAATGCTGAAGTTTTGCGTGATTGCCCTTGCTACTTCAGCTCCATATGCTGAAGTCATGCAAAAAAATGGGTACACTTACAAATTTTTTTACAAAGCAGGTATAAGTTAAAACGTTACACAAAAAGTCGGTAAGAATGCAAATGCCCTTAATCTTTATATCATTGTACCTTAGTGTGCCACGTGTTCCTCGCATGGTTATCTTTAAAGACATAAGTACCTTTTTTATGGAGTAGCTCCCATCCCTACCCCTCTTATTAAATTAATTGTCTATAATAAGACTGCTATCTTATTAAATTAGTTAATACTAAGATTATCTAGTTTAATTAACTGTTCATTCTTTATGGTATGTTTAGTGATCAATGATATCTATCAACGATTGATTAATTAATTAAACTATTGTAGTAAATCGTGGGCTCCACAACAATGATACTTCTGATTTAGATAGGACACTTATGACTGGGGAATTATACATAAATACAACTCATACACATATATTGCAACTAAATGGCTTATATTTAACTTTATAAAGTTGTAGCTTAAAAATAATAGGCTAAGATTCAATATCTGATTCTAAATACGTTCTTGAAATTGCTATTCAATTTTTTTTTTTTAAATACTCAAGCTTTTAATCTAATTTTCGATTAAGTAATTGTGACGCAAACATTAGTTCAACAAATCAAATCTATTTGGGTGGTGAAAATTAAAATTTTAATATAATCCACCATTGTTGAACACGCTTAAATAAGTGAGTTTAAATTTCGAATATGATTTTATGAGAAATTTAGAGTGGATGTTGTTAGACTTGTTAGAATAGTATAAAGAGGTTGTATACAAAATTCGAAGTCATTTAATGAAGATTTGGACTGGTCCATCATTATTGAACAAGCTTAAATAAGTGGGTTTATATTTTGAATTTAGTTTTGTGAGAAATTTGGAGTGAGTATTATTTAGACTTGTTAGAAATACTATAAGGAGGTTGTACATAACATTTGAAGTCATTTAATGGAGATTCAGACTGATTTTGAACAAGAATTGCAACTGAAATCGTGGAAGAAGTTCGTCTACAGGGGCTTGCATAAAGGTGTATAAAAATGTATAGTAATGTATAAGAGGTGTTTATACACCCATATTACACTATTATACAATATTATACTTCATTATACAAAAATTGACTTCGTTTTCTACCTTGCGTCTTTTTTGAAGTTTAACTCAAATCTATTCCAAATTACTTCAAATTTAAGTTTTGAACTCTTTTTGATGTTTTCAATCAATTGGATCAACACACAATCCAAATAACTGACAAACTAAAAAATTCCTATTTTCGAAATCGAAGCTTTGAGTGGTCTTCAATGGTGGACTTCTATCCTTCAATTTTCTTATATTGCAACACCTTTTGTCTGAAGAGTAGAATTATAAACAAAATAAAATAATAAGTTAATGAAAAAAATGAGGATTCTTATCTGCAAATGCTCCCATCTTTTGTCTCTAGAAATTTCAATTTCTCCCTACTTTTTGTGGTGTGTTTGAGCGAAAGAAAGTAGAGAGAAGAAGAAAGACAACAATGGTGTGAGAAAAGAGAGAATAGATGAAAATAAAAGTGGAAAATTGAACACCCTTAAATAATTAGTATGAGCTAAAGGTTGAAAAGCTTCTTTCATATTATGTACAACTTGGGCCAAACATGATAAGGATTTTAAACCTGGACCATTTTTTATTAGACCGTTGGGCCAAGTGACAAGGGCCGTAATTCTTCCTTTATGAAGTCGGAACAAATCTACGTCCTTGTTTTGAGAAGATTTAGAAAGTAAATATATTAAATTTAAATATCAAACCGACCAAAATATTCCATTTACAGTTAAAAAAATTCATCGTTACAGTCCCATAAAATAATGCATTGATACATGGAAACTAGTGGTAATACAAATTCAACACATATTTTTGCGAAAATTACTTCTTTATCTTCTACTTGATTTTCCTTTTATATAATTTGTTGTGTTTGCTCCAATTGTAATTTGAAGAGTTCGTGTGTGGAGAATAAACTAATTTCTATTTCTCCATAACTAATTTTTCCGACACGTAGTATCCCCTTCTGATGTAAAAAATGATGCACCTCTAAGTAATTTTCTTTTTTCTTTTCATAGAATATGTATTTATTTCCTTTTATTTTCTAAAAAAAAATTCCTCAAAATGAACGGGGACTCAATAAGACATTGTGATAAACATAATGTATATGATAGACATGTAATTCAAATTTTTAAAAATTATTGTTATACTTAGAGTTATCTTNATGAAAGAGTTCTATTCTTGATTAAAAAATATGAGAAATACAATGAAATATATATATATATATATATATATTTCATTGTATTTCTCATATTTTTTAATCAAGAATAGAACTCTTTCATGGTATCAGTTGCTTAGGTTCTTTTTTTTCCAACACTTCCTTCATCATGGTATCTTCTTCAATCGTTTCTGACTCTTCAAGTCCCTCTTCCATGTCTACCTCGTTATCTTATTCCCCTTTTCACCTTCTGCTATTTCTCTCTCAAATATCTAAATCTTGTTCCTACAGTTCTTGATTTTACAAACTCTATATTGTGGAGAGAGCTCTTCTCGCCTGTCATCGAAGGTCATAGAGTTTATGACTTTATTGATGGTAGTTATCCCTCTCCTGAACCCACTATTCTTGCTGATAATGGTGTCTCCATGATCAGTCCTACATTCCAGTAGTGGGTTCAACTTGACTCTATTGTTCTATCATGGATTCACACAACAATTTCTCAAGAAATTCTACAAGCAATTATTAAGCCAACTCATACTCTCACATCTCATGAAGCATGGCTTCAAATTGAACGCTTGTTTTGTGATCAGGTTAGCTCTCATATCTTTCAATTGAAAGTTCAGTTTCGTAATCTCAAATAGGGAGAGCGCTCCATCAATGATTATGTTCATCGTCTTAAATCCATAGCGGATGCCTTAACCTCTATTGGCAACCCAATTTCTGAAACCGACCTTGTTCATCAAATCCTCTATGGCCTTCCTGATGACTACATGTCTGTCAATACCTCCATATCTACTCGCGTTCCTCTCCCTACTTTCGTAGAAACACATTCTCTTCTCTTTATTCATGAGTCCCAACTGGCCAACATTACACCTCCCTCCCTGGATCCTACTACAACAGCATTTGTTGCGAAACAACAACCAACATGTTCTATTGATCGAGGTCGTGGTAGGCATTCCAATGGTGGACGAAATTTCAGTGGTTGTGGAAGAGGTCTCTATAACCAAAGATACAATAAAACCTATGATTTTAACCACCAAAACTTGAACACTCGATCTCGAGGTCCTTCTATTTTGGGTCCACCGTCGACCTCCTTCTTTTGTCCTATTGTTCATTATCAACTTTGCTTTCGCCCAATTACTATGCATGTGATTGTCCTTATTTTCCCCCTAAGGCATTCTTATAAGTTATTCAACCTAATTCTTCCGCTTCTTATATGACTCCTAGTGATAGTCATTGGTTTGTCGATACCAGAGTTTCCTCACATATGACACCAACTACTGCAAATTTTATCATTTGTTACTCCTTATCATCGTAATGATCAGGTCATTATGGAACTTTCTATATCCTTTATTGGTCATGGCATTCTTTCCACTCCATCTTCTAAGTTTTTTTTTAAATAATGTTTTAATTATTCCATCTCTCTCTGCCAATTTGCTTAGTGTTCGAAAATTTGTTTCTAACAATAACTGTACAATTGGTTTTGATTATTTTGGTTTTTCTATCAAGGATTTCAAGACGAGAAAAATACTTCTCGGTTGCAATAGTCATTGACCCTTGTATTCTCTCTCTTCTCCTTCCAGTGGTGTTGATGTTTCTTCCACAACTTTTGCCGCAGTTCGTGCTCAATACTCTCTTTGGCATCGTCGTCTAGGCTATCCAAGCTCCATAGTTTTAGATTATTTAGTTTGAAATAATAAACTGTCTTGTAATTCTTTCAAGCGTCTTGATTCATTATGTAATGCTTGTCAGCTTGGCAAGCACCAAAATTGTCATTCAATAAATCAGGTTCCATTACTTCTTCTCCATTTGAATTAATACATGGTGATATATGGACTTTGCCCATCCCATTGGAATTTCGCTACTGCATTCTTTTTCATGATGATTTTACCAAGTTTTCCTGGGTGTTTCCTCTGCAAAAAAAATTTGAGGCTTTCACTATGTTTAAGAATTTTTATGCCTTCATTTCAACTCAGTTTTCACTAAAATCAAAAAGTTACAATGCGATGGGGCTGCTGAATATGTCAAACTTAAATTATTTCATTCTTTTCTCAATGATAATGGAATTTCACTTTGAACTCTTGCCCTCATACCCACCAATAAAATGGAAAGGTTGAGCTAATGCATTGCACAATCTTGAATATGATTCAATTTTGTGATGACACGATAGGTCATCTTATGTTTTAGAACCTAACTTTGCGCTATGAAGCCTTAAATACCTTATTTTAGCCTTCATCGATTTGTGTGCGCATTCCATGTGTTTTTCGGAAAGATTTTATGTTAAAAATGAGAAAATATAAAATTCTTGTCTTAAAATCCATTTGAGTTGACTTCGGTCAATATTTGGAGCAAACGGACCCAGATTCATATTTTGACGGTCCTGATGGATCTGTATCCTGATTTGGGACTTGGACGTATGCCCGAAATCGAATTCGGAAGTCCTTAGCCCGAGTTATCGCACTTTGTAGAAATTTGAAAGTTAAAGGCTTAATGACTTTGAAATGTTTGACCAATGTTTGACTTTTGGATATCAGGTCCGTATTTTGATTTCGGAACCCGGTATATATGTCCAATAATATATTTATGACTTGTCTGTCAAATTTGGTGAGAAACAAAGTTGGTTTGACATGATTCAGATGTCCGGTTGTGAAAATAGAAGTTTCAAAATTTTCTTGAAAATTTAATTTGATTTGGTATTCAATTCGTAGTTCTAGGTGTTATTTTAGCGATTTGATCGTGCCAGCAAGTTTGTATTATGTTTTTAGACTTGTGTGCATAGTTGGTTTAGAGACCCGAGGGCTCGGGTGAGTTTCGGATAGGCTATGGAGTGAAATTTGAGTTAGAAATGTTGCTGGTGTTTCAGTTCTGGTGCACACCTCTGATCTCGCATTTGCGAGATCAGACATCACATTTGCGACCTCTGATGGGTTCGCATTTGCGAGCTACTCATCATATTTGCGAAGAGTAGTTGGACCATCTTATGTTCGCATTTGCGAAATATACTTCACATTTGCGAAGTGGGACATGAAGGGCCAGTGATCGCAATTACGATCAAGTGGTCGCATTTGCGGAGGGTCAGTATTCACATTTGCAAACATTTCATCGCAAATGCGATCAATGCAGAGATGTGAGGGTCTTTGCTTGCCATGGATTCTTCACATTTGCGGGGTTCGCGTTTACGGGGTTCACATTTGCAAACTCTAGGTCACAAATGCGACATCTGCAATTGATCAAATGGGACTTAGACGAGATTTTTGCTAATTCTTCAAATTTTCAAAACAAGAAACCCCGAAGGCGATTTTTCAAAGGACCTATCTTCTCCAAATCATTGGTAAGTGATTCTAAACTAGTTTCTTTCAATCTTTCACTACATTTCCTAAGATTTCAACCAAAAATGTTGTGTTTTCATGGTGGAAAATGGGGGTTTGGGTAGAATTAGAGATTTTTTTAAATTGGGGATTTAGACCTCAAATTGAGGACGGATTCCAAAACAAATTACATAATCGGGCTCGGGGGTGAATGGGTAATCGGATTTTGGTCTGAACTTCGGGATTGGACCAAGCGGGCTCGGGGGTTGACTTTTGTTGACTTTTTCAATAATGACCTAAATTGAATCCTTTGAAATTGTGGGTAGTTCCTAAGGCTTAATTTGAATAATTTGGTTGGTAATTTGCTAGATTCTATTGGTTCTGAGGCTTGTTTGAGAGGCAAAGCTATGATTGAGCTTTGAATGGACCTTTTGGAGTGAGGTAAGTGTCGTAGTTAACCTTGACTTGAATGGTTTAGGACTTGTTTGTCTATTTGCTACATGTTTAGATGTTGTGTACAACGTATATGTGAGGTGATGAGTACCTATGTGTTGTTGTCGGGTTAAAGCATGCGGGTGGGACTTGTTCATTGTAGTTTATTGCTTACTTTGATCTTGTTATCCATGCTTAGACTAGTTAGTTTCTAAATTGATAGCTTTTATCAATTCTACGAGCTTTTGTGATAATTGAGTATTGATTCCAAGGATGATATTGGTGTTGTGGAACCATTGTGAAGTAAAGCTTTTTCTTGTTGATTCTATCTCCCTGCTATTTCTTATTCATTGTTATGTGGTAAGGGAGAGTGTTAACGCACGAAGGGTGATGTCGTGCCATGTTATGAGAGTTAATGCACGAAGGGTGATGCCGTGCCATATTATGACTATTAATGAACTAAGGATGTCTTCCGTGCTATGTTATGAGAGGTAATGCACGAAGGGTGATGCCATGTCGTATCTATTGATTTACATTGTGAGGTTTAGAGTAAAAGTACGAAGGGTGATATCGTGCAGTATCATTTTTTCACTGTGAGGTTGAGTGTAAAAGCACGAAGGGTGATGCCGTACAATTTTCTTTATTGTGTTTAATTATTTTCACTGGTTAAAGGCATATTGACTGTTCTGGTTATCATTTCTGCTGCATCTCTTATTTCTTGTACCCCCTTTAGCATGCCCCCCTCCCAATAGTACATGTTTAACTGTTACTTGTTGTTATTTTGTATATGCACTGTTATCTGCACATGTTTATTATGTGGATGTCTTGTCATAGCTTCGTCACTACTTCGTCGAGGTTAGGATCGACACTTATGAGTACAAGGGGCACGTTGTACTCATACTACACTCTACACTTTTTGTGCTGATTTTGGTACCGGCCCTAGCTGATCGTGAGGTTAGCAGCTGGACTTGCTTGTCGGATACCCAAGGTAGATTTGCTGGCGTCCGCAGACCCTGGAGTCCCTTCTTAGTTTCTTTATTTTACTGTTTCCTTTCTTTCAGAACAACTGTATTTTCTTTCAGACTCTGTTTGTAGTAAATCTTAGAAGCTCGTGAATCGTGACTCCAAGTCCGAAAAGTATAAGATATTATGGGTTTTATGTTATTCCACAATTCAGCTTTAGCTTCTATGTAGCTTAATTGTTTCTGTTATTGAAATTGACTAAAGTTGGCATTAAGAAATCTCTAACGTTGGCTTGCCTAGCAAGTGAAAAGTTAGGCGCCATCACGGTCCCGAAGGTGGGAATTTCGGGTCGTGATAAGTTGGTATCAGAGCACTAGGTTGCTTAGGTCTCATAATTCACGAGAAGGCTTAGTGGAGTCTGGAGGATCGGTACGGAGACGTCTGTACTTATCTTCTAGAGGCTATGAAGTTTAGGAACAAATTTTACTTCTATTCTTCTCTGTCGTGCAATTTTGTTCTCTCATTACCAATTGAGCTCTTCTACTCTTGTTCTCTCGTAGATGGAAAGAACACGTACCGCATCTTCAGTTGAGCAGCAGTCAGAGCCCCTAGTGGAAGCTCCTACGAGGGGTAGGGGTCGAGGCCGAGGCAAGGGCAGGGCTCAGCACAGAGCTCGAGCAGTAGCACCAAGAGTGGAGCCTCAGGTAGAGTTTGATGAGGAGGTTCCATCCCAGATTTTTCCTGTCGGGCCAGCGCAGGTTCCGGAGGGGTTCATCGCCACCCTAGTGCTTCAAGACGCTTTGGTCATTTTGGTTGGCCTTATGGAGAGTGTGGCCCAGACTGGTACATTTCCCATGACACCAGCCGTCTCTCAGGCTGGAGGAGGAGCATAGACTCTTCTAATCGCACTCCGGAGCAGATGGCTCCCCAGTATCAGACTCCAGCAGCTCAACCAGTCGCATTAGTTCAACCGGTTGTTGTGGCACAGGCCGGTGATGGGCCATCTATGTCTTCTGAGGGCTTATTGAGATTGGACAAGTTCACCAAGATCTTTCCAGTTCACTTTAATGGTGCACCTTCTAAGGTTCCCCAGGATTATCTTGACCGCTTCCATGAGGTTCTATGAAACATGGGGATAGTTGAAACCCATGGGGTTGATTTTGCTGCATTTCAGATGTCAGGTTCTACCAAGATATGGTGGAAGGATTTTGTATTGACCAGACCAGCTGGGTCGCCTGCTCTTACTTGGGACCAGTTCTCTCAGATATTTCTTGAGAAGTTCCTTCCTATCACATTGAGAGAGGAGTATCGTCGGCAGTTCGAGCGTCTCTAGCAGGGCAGTATGTCCGTCACTCGGTATGATAACCGTTTTGTGGATTTGGCTCATCATGATGTTATTATTCTTCCTACCGAGAGAGATAGGGAGAGGAGGTTTATTGAGGGACTTGCTCAGCCTATCAAGTTGCATATGGCTAAGGAGACTGGGAGTGAGATTTCTTTTCAGGCGGCTGCTACCAATATCGCACGGCGAGTCGAGATGGTTCTTGCACAGGGAGGTCAGGGGTCTGACAAGAGACCTCGTCGTTCCGATGGGTTTAGTGGTGCCTCATCTGGAGGCAGGGGTACTTTTGGTATAGGCCATCCTCCCAGGCCGTTTCATTCAGCACTCCAGGCATCACACAATGCTTTAGGTGGATGTGGCCCACATATGCCTTATTCCGGCCAGCTTGCCTACAGTGCACCACCAGCTCCTATTAGTGCACCTCCTCTCTAGAGTTTTCAGGGTGGTTACTCAGGCCCACATGGTCAGTTTCAAGTCCAGCAATCACAGCACCCGAGGTCATGTTACACTTGTGGTGACCCGAGGCACATTGCTAGATTTTGACCTCGTGCATCGAGCAGTTCACAACATCAGGATTCTCGTGCCATGGTCCCGGCACCGGGTGATTCACCGCCCGCTCAACCAAGCCACCCCCGAGAGAAATAAATGAATTCCAAAGATCTTTGGCAAATCCAAAGAGGGGTTTCCTGTACGTTCATCACAAAATATTTCTAGATCCCAATACACCCAATGCCAGATAGCTGCCAAAAAACATAAGCCAGAAAACACAATATGTGCTCCAGCCAAGGTGGCTAAGGGTGAGTTCGATTCCCTCGGCCTTGCTGGAGAAGTATCAATCATTATCACAATGTGCTAGAAAGACGGATGGATCTGGCCGAGGGTAACTTGGTACATTTTGCAGAAGTCAATCACGATTGGATCAAGGGGACCCAACGTGAAGGGGTAAGTATACACACTTAAAAACCCTCCACGTAGGTAGTAATGTTCTCATCTCGGTTGGGGATCTGTACCACAACCCTTTCCCCCAGCCGCAATCCTTCTTTATGGTATCGATATGGCTCTTTGATATCGAACAAATGTACCTCGAAGCATGCTCACATCGACTGGGAACATCGGGTAGATTCTCGACAGTGAAGTCTTTCAACTAGAGATAGGGGTCACGCAACCAGGGGTGGTGGTCAGGCCGTTAGAGGCAGAGGTCAGGCCGCTAGAGGTGAAGGCCAGCCAGCTAGGGGCTATCTTAGAGATGTAGTTCAGAGTGGTGGGGCCCAGCCCCGACTCTATGCTTTTCCATCCAGGCCTGAGGCTGAGTCATATGATGCCGTTATCACAGGTACTGTTTCAGTTTGCAGTAGAGATGCTTCAGTTCTATTTGATCCGGGTTCTACTTACTCCTATGTGTCATCCTATTTTGCTTTATATTTGGTTGTTCCTTGTGAATCTTTGATTGCTCCTGTGTATGTTGATGTGTCATAGAATTTCGGCACATTTGATACCAATTACATAGACTTTAAGTTCATCTTTCAATGCATTTTGAGTAAATTCTTCTTAAGTTTTGATGTTTTGCAGTGTATGAGGCTTGAGGACCCAAAACACGGAAAAGAAGTCAAAAAGCCACAAAAGGGCAGAAATGATGCAAGTATACGGTCGCATAAATCATATGCGGACCGCATAACCATCGCATACTGAAGCAGATTTTTGGTTAACTTAAGAGGAAAAAATGCGATCCATTGTGCGGTCACATAACACTTATGCGGATTGCATAGTGACCGCATAACTAAGATCAAGAAAGCTGAGAGGCATTTCTGCGGGGGAATATGCGGTCGCATAATGGTTATGCGGAACGCATAATTGAAATGCGGTCAAGAGCTGGGTTTAGAGACTTGAGATTATGCGATGAATTCGAAGATATGCGGACCACATACGTGATCTACGACCAGTATGCGGTCGCATAACTGCTCTGCAGGGATATTTTTGTCCAATTTTGGCTCCGACTTTTAGCCAACTATAAATAGATTTACTAGAGTTTTTTGTCGGTCATCTGGTCTGAAAAAGACTACAATTGAAGGCATTGAATATTCCATTGTTTTGGAAGCTTTAGAAGAAAGATTCTTGCACTTTTGTAAGGTTTATGACTTTAATTATTGTTTTTTCTTTGTATTTTAGTATGAGCGGCTAGTCTTAAATACTAAGGTTGTTGACCCTAAATGAGTGTAATGTAATGAGTGTTTACCATTGAATATATATATAATGGTTGGTTGATATTTATTCATTTCTCATTCTTCATTTATTGTTGGTGGTTGCAAACATTTACAAATTTAGTTTTACTCTTTCTTTACTTGAAAAAGTTGGTTAGGGTTTGGTAGAAGTGAATATTAAAACCTCAAGGCTTTAAACCTTATTTAATATAATTGCTTAGGAATAAGTGGGTTCTATTTGAAATAAATTGATTATTATTAATTGCATCTCTTTTGGAAAAATCATAAAGAGAAAATACTACTCAACTATTGAAAAATATTGAGTAGTCATTTAGAAATCATTTGCATATCAAAGGACCTACCATTAGAAATATATCTTATTAACACCGATATCATTACATTCAATTGGAGGAGTCAAAATTAATTACAATATCACAATGTTATACTTGTTTTCATTTCACTCAATTACAACACTCTTTTTAGCTAATGGGATAGAATTACGATTTAAGTCAAGTTTCACACTACTCAAGTAACCTTTTCATACCTATTCCCTGTGGGATTTGACCTCAACCTAGTTGAGTTATTATATTTGACATCGACCGCTTTACACTATTTATTAAGGTGTAATTTGAGCGTATCAAATTTTGGCGCTGTTGTCGGGGAATACGGTTTTGAAATTACTAATTAGTGTGTCCTTTACTTTTCATATTTTTCTATTCCATCACACTTTGCTTGCTTTGCTAGGTAAACATGGCCGAGTATGAGGAAGAAGAGAATCCTTTTGCGAATATCGAGGAATACATCGAGGATACAAATGCCATTGTCCCTCCGCGAGTTGATGCTTCTACCTTCAAAGTGGAACATGGTTTAATCCTAATGCTTAAGACAGAGGGATTATTCAGAAATTCTACTGATGATGATCCAACACAACATCTTAGAAACTTCTTGGGTGTGTGTGCGATGCACAAGTAGAACAATGTGACAGATGATGCCCCAAGACTGAGGGTATCAAGTACTCATTAGCTGGAGAGGCAAGGAAATGGATCCAAAATCTACCACCTCATTCCATTCACTCTTGGCCTGAACTCGTCTGTGCCTTCCTAGACAAATGGTTCCCACAAAGAAAGAAGTCCTAGCTCAGAGATAAAATTTTCTTCTTCAAGCAACTACCGGGGAAACACCTACATGAGGCATGGAATCGTTTCAAGCTATACCTAGTGAGGTCGCCGAATCATGGTTTTCCGGATACAATCTTGTTGGAGAAGTTTTACATGGGTTTGGATCCGTGGAACCAATCGATAGCCAAAAATGCGGCGGATGGATCTTTCATGGACAAAACATTCCCAAGAATTACACAGATTCTAGATAAGATGGCCGAGCACAACCAAGCTTGGCACTCTGAAGATACCACAGGTGGAATTGCATACGGTACTCCTTCTCTGACCAACATAATTAAGGAGAACCAAGAGAGAGACCAAGTAATTGCTGGGCTTTCCACCAACATTAATGTGTTAACCAAGATGTTCACGGAAAGTCAGACAAAGAAAGTAAATGTTGTGGAAGATATGCAGCCCATGGTCAATCAAGAGTGCGAGGAAGAAAACTATGTCATAATTCTCAAAGTGGTTATCGCCAACAAAATGAATGGAGGCCTAACCCGCAAAGGCAAGACCATCAACAGTGGCACAATGATCAAGGTGGATCAAGTCAAGGTAGCTGGAGCAACAACAACAACTATGCAAACCGAAGTTCAAACCCCTATGTTCCACCAAAAGGGCAATACTCTAACTCCTCGCATTATAAGGAAGGTTCTTCAAGTGAGTCCAAGTTGGAGGGCATGCTTGAAAGAATATTACAAAATTAAGAAAGAGGCGACACTACAATGAAAAACATGGCTAAACTTGTGGGGTCACACACCGCATCCATACAAAAGCTATAAATGCAAATGAGAGATTTATCAAGAGATCAAAATCCAAAGCTAAAGGGCATACTCCCAAGTGACACAATTGCAAACCCTAAAAGTAATGGGAGTGATCCAACTTCTCATTGCATGGAAATCACAACACGAAGCAGGAAGGTACTTCAAGAAGAAAATGAACAAATAGTTGGAGTGGACGATCTTGAGTAAGAGGTTGAGGCACAAGTTGAATTTCCAATTGTTGTTGAAGTTGAAAATCTCCCAAAAGAAGTGAAAGTCCAAGAAGAAAATCATGGAGAGGTAAAGGAAAAGGTGAAAGAGGCACCAAAAGATCTAGCACCAATTCCTAGACCTCCCCCTCCGTTTCCTCAAAGACTTGCTAGGAGGGTTCATGATAGCAAACTCGAGACATTTTATGATATTCTCAAGTAATTATCGGTGAACATACCATTTGTGGAAGCCTTTCAAGAGATTCCGGGTTTTGCTAAATACTTAAAGGACTTGATAACCAAGAAAAGAACCACCAAGAATGAAGTGATGAGTGTGACTCATCGGGTTAGTTCCATTATTGCAACAATCACCGTTGAAAGGAAAGAAGACCCGAGAGCATTCACCATTCCATGCACTATTGGCTTGCGAGATTTTTCAAGGGCTCTTTGTGGAAATGGGGCTAGCATTAACTTGATGCCTCTTGCTATTTACAAGCAAGCGGGGTTAAGCATGCCGAGACCTACAAGCATGATATTGAAAATGGCCGATTGTTCAATCAAAATACCAGTGAGAATTGTAGATGATGTCCTAGTGAAAGTTGGAAAGTTCCTCCTCCCGGCCGATTTTGTGATCCTTGATTGTGCCGTTGATAAAGAAATCCCTATCATATTGGGGAGACCATTCCTTTCTACCATAAGAGCACTTATGGATTCGGAACAAAATGAAATCAAGTTCCGAGTTAATGATGAAAAATTCACCTTCCAAGCAAGTAAGGGTATGAAGTTGCCATATGCATATGAAGGCATCTCGGTCATTGATGTTGTTGATGAGGCATAGAACGCAAGTGAGATGAATATGTAAGAAGAGTTCCTAGGTGAGGCCTTGGTGGCTATATTGGTAAATTTTGATGGTGAAGACACGGAGGGGTACATAGAATCGATGAATGCATTAGAAGGACGTGGGTACTACACTTATGCACCAAAGAAGCTTCCTCTTAACTTAGAGAATAGAGCCACTTCCCCTGCAAAGCCTTCAATTATTGAGCCACCACAACTTGAACTCAAGCCACTTCCACCATACTTAAGGTATAAATTTCTGGGCTCTAATGACACTTTACTGGTAATCATTTCTTCTTTGTTGAATGATGTGCAGGTAGATCATTTATTGAATGTCCTGAGGGAACACCGACAAGACATTGGGTGGACAATAACGGACATCCGAGGGATTCCCACCGAAATTTGCGAGCACAAAATATAATTGGAGCAAGGAAGTAAACCTAGTGTGGAGCATCAAAGAAGGTTAAACCCTTCCATGCAAGAGGTGATGAAGAATTAAATCATCACGTGGTTAGATGTCGGGGTAGTCTACCCCATAGCGGATAGTACTTGGGTGATCCCGGTGCAATGCGTGCCAAAGAATAGAGGCATGATCGTGATCCAAAATGAGAAAAATGAGCTCATCCCAACAAGGACTGTGACCGGATGGAGAGTTTGCATGGACTACCGGAAGCTTACCAGTGCCACTTGCAAAGACCATTTCCCTATGCCTTTTATTGATCAAATGCTTGATTGGCTAGCAGGAAGGTTATTATATTGCTTCTTGGATGGATATTTCGGCTATAACCAAATCAATATCGCATTGGAAGATTAAGAGAAGACAACGTCCACATGCCCATATGGAACTTTTGCCTTTAGCCGGATGCCATTTGGGATATGCAACGCTCCGACTATCTTTCAATGGTGCATGATATCGATCTTCTCGGATATGGTAGAAGATTTCCTAGAGGTGTTTATGGATAATTTCTCGGTAGTGGGTGACTCATTCTATCATTGTCTTGAAAACCTTAGACAAGTGCTCCGAATATGTGAAGAAACAAACCTTGTGCTA
Source organism: Nicotiana paniculata (assembly GCA_005239505.1). Lineage (NCBI taxonomy): Eukaryota > Viridiplantae > Streptophyta > Magnoliopsida > Solanales > Solanaceae > Nicotiana > Nicotiana paniculata. Next base: position 32,823 of record ML350191.1, on the reverse strand, counting down.
AACTGGGAGAAGTGCCACTTCATGGTGTATGACGGCATTGTTTTGGGCCACAAAAGTTCCAAACAAGGCATAGAGGTTGACCGAGAAAAGATTGAAATCATTTCTAAGCTTCCTCCGCCCACTTCAGTAAAGGGTGTCCGAAGTTTTTTGGGGCACGCCCGCTTCTATAGGTGTTTTATCAAGGACTTCTCAAAAATTGCAAACCCCATGTGCAAGCTCCTTGAAAAAGATGCTAAGTTCGTATTTGATGAAAAATGTCTCAAAGCATTTGAGGAATTGAAAGGAAAGCTCACCAAGACACCTATTATTGTCACACTGGATTGGTCTCTTCTATTTGAACTCATGTGTGACGCCAGTGGGGTAGCTATTGGGGAGATTCTTGGTCAACGGCATAACAAGGATGGCGCTCAAATGAATTATACTATGACCGAGCAAGAACTTCTTGCCATTGTCTATGCTTTTGAAAACTTAAGGGACTATTTGTTAGGATCCAAGGTGATAGTCTACACTGATCATGCTGCTCTTCGCTATCTCATGGCGAAGAAGGATCCCAAGCCAAGATTGATTTGGTGGGTCCTTTTATTGTAAGAGTTTGACTTTGAAGTCAGGGATCGAAAAGGAATAGAAAATCAAGTTGCGGATCACCTGTATAGGCTTGAAGAAGCAGGGAGACCAAAAGATAACTTTGACATAAATGATGCTTTTCCAGATGAGCACATATTGGCATTTTCTGACACATTCGCTTCTTGGTATGCCGATATTGCTAACTATTTGGTTAGTGAACTTGTCCCCGATGGATTGGAAATATATCAAAAGAAAAAGTTCTTGCGGGAGTGTAGGCAATACTATTGGGAGGAGCCATTCTTGTTTCGTATTTGTGCCAACAACATCATTTGCCGATGTGTTCCAGAAGATGAGGTAATGCCAACTCTCAAGGCATGCCATGACTCCCCAGTTGGGGGTCATCATGGAATGTGGCTACTATTGGCCATCGATCTACCATGACGCAAATCAAATGGTCAAGGCTTGTGATCAATGTCAAAGGCAAGGATCAATCTCTAAAAGGCATGAGATGCCTATGAATTTTGTAATGGAGGTCGAGATCTTTGATGTGTGGGGGATCGATTTCATGGGTCCCTTTGTGAGTTCTTATGGCATGAAATATATCCTAGTGACAGTGGACTATGTCTCCAGTGGGTCGAGGAAATTGCCTCGACCAACAATGAGGCAAGGAGTGTGACCGTATTATTAAGTAAAAACATATTCACAAGGTTTTGTACTCCCCGGGCCATCCTTAGCGATGGTGGGTCTCATTTTTACAACAACGCTTTTACCGGGATGCTCAAAAAGTATGGCGTAAAGCACAAGGTGGCCACACCTTATCATCCTCAGTCGGTTGGTCAAGTTGAAGTTTCCAACAGGTAGATTAAAAACATCCTAGCAAAACTGTCAATACAAACAGGACTGACTGGTCAAGGAAGCTAGATGATGCGTTGTGGGAATATCGCACAACATTTAAGACTCTTATTGGCACGTCATCGTGCCGTTTAGTCTTTGGTAAAGCGTTTCATTTTCCCGTGGAGCTTGAACACAAAGACATGTGGGCTCTGAAAAGGTTGAATCTTGGTTGGGTCGAAGCTGCTAATCTGAGAATGACACAACTCAACGAAATGGAAGAATTCCGTCTCCATGCCTATGAGAGTGCAGCCATGTATAAGGAACGGATGAAGTTTTTTCATGTCAAGAAGATCTTGAAGGGGGAATTCAAATCTGGTGACTTGGTCTTGCTCTTCAACTCGAGACTCGAGTTATTTCCGGGCAAACTCAAATCCAAATGGTCTGGCCCGTTGAAAGTTGTGAATGTGTCCCCTTATGGTGCTATTGAATTAGAGTCGGAGGACGGACTTCGAATTTTCAAAGTAAATGGCCAACGGGTTAAGCATTACCTGGGCACAATAGGAGACAAGCACTTGGTAGAGCAATTTGCTCTCAAGGATAGTCCAACCCCCACCACTGAGTAACCAAAAATGACCAACATCGTCGTGTCGCGACGTTAAATCAAGCGCTTCTTGGGAGGCAACCCATGTGTGGTAATATTTTTTTTAGTTTTTCATTTCTGTAGATTTAGTTGTAGGGTTGAACAGGTTGACGTATGTATTAGATTTCAGGTAGCCCAATATACCATGAAATAGGGTGCAAGGACTGAAACAAGTGAAGAAAAAGTGAATCAAGGGTTTGCGGCAACTATGCGGTCGCAGACATGATTAGAGAATTTGGGAAGCTGGGTATGTAAAAATACGGTGAGGGTTCAAGTTTTGCGATCCGCATAGCAATTATGCGACCGCAGAGTGCATTGCAGAATGAAGGTAAACAACCCAGTTATAAAATCGTCGCATAACACTTATGCGACCGCATAAAGTGTTATGCGACCACTTGCCCATCGCAAACCATCCAGGTATAACTCCCTATCCCACTAGCACACAAACACTTAACAACTCTCACAAAATCAAAAACACAAAAACAAAAGAAATGAAAGAAAAGTCAAAAACATTATAATCACGCACAAAGATTACATATCAAGGATCGACATTAAGGCTCATAACTCAAATTTCATCTCAGTCTTGCTTCGATATCTGGTATGTGACGTTTTCCCTTCTTTCTTGTGGATTCATTGCATAATGTCCATTACTTGAGCTCCTTATCTTGTTTTTGTCTCAAACGTGTGCGGTGGGAACCTGTGTGGGAGATTGGTGGGTAAATTTTTGCCGTAGAGTGATAGGAGTTGTGTAAGTAAGATGCTTGACCATTTTTGACCGAGGAAGATGATCTCTGCGGCCCGCATAATTGGTTTGCGGTCCTCAAAGTAGTCGCAAAAAAAACCCTAGGTGGCCTAGTCTAAGTGCAACTACGCGAGAGATTATGCGATCGCGAAAGTATTTTGCGGACCGCATAGCTACCGCAAACACGGTGAGATAAATTTCTCTCTTGGGTGCAATTATGTGATCCCTTTGCGGTCACAAAACCAGTTTTGCGATGTTATTTGCGATCACATAATTTCTTCAGTGTAGGGTGTGCAATTATGCGATGAGTTTGCGGTCTGCAAAGTGGATCTGTGATCGCAGAACCCATCGCATACCTTGTTTATCTCTGTTATTTTTCCTCCACATGCTTTTAATGCTATGCCCACCACTCACACACTATTTTATTGCAGAAATGGCACCAAGGAAATCTATTGCAATGCGATCACCACCTGCTCGTGGAAAACAAAGAGCCGCTCTGAGCAACAAACACAACTGTATAAACGTCTATGGCCGGAAACCACCCGCAACACTTTTGAGCACTCCTCCCAGTATGAAGAGGAGGGGGCACAAACTGACATCCTGCCACCAGTTGACCTACAAGCTGAAGCAAGGCGGAAGAGCGGGGAAGATTTGAGATTTGGGGTCCCATGCTCATGGAACCTATACAAAGAGGGGATAAAAAAGAGAAACATCCTCGAGGAGAAGCAGTTAAGCCTGAATGGTCTGAAAGATAACTACCCTCACATAATTGAAAACATTCAGAAGAGCAAATGGGGATTCTTCACGGATGCCCTATATGATTACAATGAAACACTTGTGAGGGAGTTCTATGCTTCTTATGTTGCCTCAAGAAATGCTGAGCAAAGGCGGAATATGATATTTCTGGACTCCATTCTAGTTCGAGGGGTTCAGGTTCTCTGTGACGCAGGCACCATCAATGATCTATTCTTTGAGGACTGGTCGTCAGGCACATCTGAAGTTGATGCAAAAGTAACCAACAAAGATAATGAGCGTGCTTGGATCGCATCCGTCATAGCAAAGGAGAACCCCTCCTGGATTGACCCGGGCCACAAGATTTACAAATGGGATCTCATCCAGGAGGCCCGATATTGGCTCAGCTTTGTTTGCCCATTTGATGCCGAGTAGGAATGAGATAGACATCAACATTGAAAAGTCCCCCACCATTGCATGCATCATGTCGGGAATCAAGATTGATGTGGGATACATAATTTTCAAAGAAATGGGAATCAGAGCAAACCAAAAGCAAACCTCTCTTCCTTTCCCGTGCTTGATCATGGCTCTTTGCAAGGCTGCAAGCGTTCCCCCCGTCCCGAAGCAAGATCAATTTGAGAAGGCTCTCCAGTATATTGACATCACTCGGATAAGTGATGTAGTAGATAGGGATACAGACATCCGGATTGGGCCCTCACTCCCTCACTCATCAGACTTACCACCACCCACTCCTGCTCCTGCTCCCTCATGACTGCCTGACACTCCTGCTGCTCTTGATGCTCTAGCTGCTTCCTTAGCCATTCCTCAGCCAAGTAGTGCACAACCACCTATTTCTCTGCCATCTGTCTCAAAGCTGGGTCTACTAGCCCAGCATGCCAGCGCCAAGGTGGACTGGCTGACGAAGGAGCTCCCCAATCTCATCAGGCAATCCTTGGCACCCATCCAAGCCTCAATGAATGCGCTTAAACAATCACATAAATCATATGAAGATCGCCTTACGCACTTTGAAGTGTGACTTGAAAAGGTCGGGCGAGGCGATGTTGGAGATATGCCACAACTCAGGAAAGATGTTAATGAGCTGAAAGTAGAGCTGCACAAGCTACAAAACTTGGAATTTGATTTGACTTCCCGCCTTTCGGAGGGGGGTGATCAGGGTGCAGGCAACTCCATTCGGGCTTAGATTTGGACTTTTCAAACATCATGACAGCCCCGGAGGCACAGGGTGTTGAGATTTCAAAGACTCCAGCTTCCATTGTCCACATTGAAACTCTTTCAGAGGAGGATTACAGAGAGTCATAAGGAGAATTTGATGATTGAGTGCCTGAAGATGAGGAAACAGATGAGGACTCATTGATGGAAGAGACTGAGTGTCAACGGGATTATAAAGGTAAGCAGGTGGCTGCTTCTACAGAGGATGATTCTACATAGGCTCAGGTTGCAGATGAGGCAGACATGCAGAAAGCAATTACACGTTCACTTACTGACATGGTCGTCAAGGCACATCCAACGACCCCACAGGCATCACTGAGAGAGTCCAGCAGCTCCCAAACTCCTGTTTCAGCTTCACAACGGGTGGATCTTCCTGCTCCAGCCTCAGAGATCACTACCACACAGTCTGAGGCTCCGCTTGCTAGTGTCACAGAGCCAGGAGTTGGTCCCACAGCTTCCCAACATGCTCCAGACCCTCCGAGCGCTTAGTGCTCCCCAGGAAGCCCCTAAACTTTGCTTTTAAATTTTTATGCATTGGGCACAATGCATGCTCTTAAGTTGGGGGTGGGGTAGATATTTTGTGTAAATAGTTGTATGCAAAAATTATGTATAACTCCCTTTTCTTTAATAGTATAGACTCTGTTAGCTAGTAATGAGTTCTCCTTGATTTTTCTTCGCCGGGTTCTTTTCCAAGCCTGCAATAGTAGAACCATGGCAGTAACATGGAACGTTTTGACTTGTTTGGTGTGGCTGTCTAGTTTCAAGCATGTAAGGAAATTTTTGTGAATAAATTGTACCTCCCTTCTTTGGTATATAAAAAAAAATTATGGTTAGTTATTCTTGTGAACTTGAGGCTCGCTCTTTGACTTTATGTTTACTCAGAATCTTACATATCATCTGATAAAAGCTATGAGTTACCTTTCATTCACTTGAGGGCTGGAACTATGTTGAGTCGAACAGTTTATGTGTCATGAGTGAGTGAGGATTTGTGTAAATAATGCGCATGCTTAACTTGTGATGTCTAGAACTTGCCCGGTTAGTTTCTTTGTGCAAATCTCAGGCTAATGGTTGGGTGCTGAGATGATCTTAGGATATCTTTGTGACTGCTAGCTAATTTTGACCAAAAATTGACCTCCCATGCACATAAATTACCCAAGTTACCCCCGTTGAGCCTTTAACCTTTTCTTTGGCTACCATATTACAAACCTTTACCCCATTGTGAAATAATTCTTTCTATTGAACCTAACCCTCCTTTAACGAGTAATAATGAGGCTAAAGGCCTAAGTTAGGGGTGCCGGTACAAAGTGGAAATTGGAAAGGTTGACACCGTGTGTAGAAGAAAAAAAATATGGTTCCTCAAAGTTGTATATATATGAAGAAACTCAAGCTCCGAAAATAAATGCTTTTAATTAAAAAAATGGAGCTTTGTGGAAATTGAAGAAACACTTTGAGGTGGTTCGATTTCGGTAACTCGAGGTAAATAAATGCTATGTAGTAAAGAAGCACAGTTTATGTAGAGTTCAAGGAGGGTATAACCACTATGTTCCCAGATAATCATCCAACCATCCTGAATCCAACATTACAACCTGTGAAAATCCTAGGTGATCTACATCCAATCATTCATGAGATAGCAACAAGTTAAAATAAGGGCAATCATATAGACTGGTACTTGTAACATGTAGCTTTCGTTCCGAGCGAAAGAGTGTTTTATTGCATCCCCTGTAAATATGGGTGAGTTGGGGATTTTCTTCGTTGTGAGCGCGCATGAATTGAAATATTTAACACAAGTTAGGTTCTTGAAGTAGAATACAAGTTCACATAGATGAGAGTAACACTTTGTCAGTTTGGTCGAGGCTCAAAGTTCACAAGCTGATTAGTCGCTTTGTTAAGTGATAATTATCTTCCAGGAAGGGTAAATAAATGAAGTTGCATGCTTGTTAACTGACAGTCAAAACCATCTACGGTCACTACTGTTTCGTGACTTCGGTAAGAGTTTAGGATAGGATAATTGTTGTTCTAGTTTCTTGAGGACAAGCAAAAGTTTAAGTTGGGGGTGTTGATGTGCCGTAGAATTTCGGCACATTTGATACCAATAACATAGACTTTAAGTTCATCTTTCAATGAATTTTGAGTTCTTATGAAGTTTTGATGTTTTGCAGTGCATGAGGTTTGAGGACCCAAAAACACGAAAAAGAAGCCAAAAATCCACAAAAGGGCAGAAATGATGCAAGTATTCGGTCGCATAAATCATATGCAAACCGCATAACCATCGCAGACTGAAGCAGATTTTTGGTTAACTGAAGAGGAAAAAATTTGATCCATTATGCGGTCGCATAACACTTATGCGGACCGCATAATGACCGCATAACTAAGATCAAGAAAGTTGAGAGGCACTTCTACAGGGGAATATGCGGTCACAAGATGGTTATGCGGACCGCATAATTGAAATACTGTCAAGATCTGGGTTCAGAGACTTGAGATTATGCATGAATTCGAAGATATGCGGACTGAATACGTGATCTACGACCAGTATGCGGTCACATAACTCCTTTGCAGGGACATTTTTGTCCAATTTTGGCTCAGACTCTTAGCCCACTATAAATAGATTTACTAGGGGTTTTGTGGGTCATCTGGTATGAAAAGAGACTACAATTGAAGGCATTGAATATTCTATTGTATCGGAAGCTTTAGAAGAAAGATTCTTGCACTTTTGTAAGCTTTATGACTTTAATTATTGTTTTATCTTTGTATTTTAGTATGAGTGGCTAGTCTTAAATACTATGGTTGTGGACCCTAAATGAGAGTAATGTAATGGGTTTTTACCATTGAATATATATATAATGGTTGGTTTACATTTATTCATTTCTCATTATTCATTTATTGTTGGTGGTTGCAAACATTAACAAATTCCATTTTACTCTTTATTTACTTGGAAAAGTGGGTTAGGGTTTGGCAGAAGTGGATATCAAAAACTTAAGGCTTTAAACCTTGTTTAATAAAATCACATAGGAATAAGTGGGTTCTATTTGACATAAATTGATTATTCTTAATTGCAACTCTTTTGTATTTGAAAAAGTCATAAAGAGAAATAGTACTCAACTATTTGAAAACATTGAGTAGTCATTTAGAAATCATTTGCATATCAAATGACCTACCATTAGAAATATATCTTATTAACACCGATAGCATTACATTCCGTTAGAGGGGACACAACGTTGGTTTCTTTAATCAAAATTAATTACAATCTCACAATTTTATACTTGTTTTCATTTCACTCAATTACAACACTCTTTTTAGCTAACGGGATAGAATTACGATTTAAGTCAAGTTTCACACTACTCAAGTAACCTTTTCATACCTATTCCCTGTGCGATTCGACCCCAACCTAGTTGGGTTATTATATTTGACATCGACCGCTTTACACTATTTATTAAGGTGTAATTTGAGCGTATCGTATGTGTCCACACCTGTAGGAGATGCTATCGTTGTAAACCGTGTTTATCGTTCGTGTGTGGTCACCATTAGGATTCTTGAGACTAGTGTAGATCTTCAACTTCTCGATATGGTAGACGTCGATGTTATCTTGGGTATGGATTTGTTGTCACCTTATCACGCTATATTGGATTGTCACACTAAGACAATGACCTTAGCTTGTCGGGGTTGCCTCGATTGTGGAGAAGGACTCTTGGCCATTCTACCAGCAGGTTTATCTCTTGTATGAAGCTCAGCATATGGTCGAGAAGGGGGTCTATCTTATTTGTCTTATGCCGGCGATTCTAGTACGGTGGTTCCTTCCATGGATTCAGTACCAGTTGTCCGTGAGTTTCCAGAGGTGTTTCATGCAGACCTGGCGCGGATGCCACCCGACAGGGACATTGATTTCTATATTGATTTGGCTCCGTACACTCAGCCTATTTCTATTCCTCCATAATGTATGGCCCCACCAGAGTTGAAAGAATTGAAGGAGTAGTTGCAGGATTTTCTTGATAAAGGCTTTGTTAGAACTAGTGTCTCGCCCTGGGGTGTGCCCGTGTTTTTCGTGAAGAAGAAGGATGGATCGATGAGGATGTGCATAGATTATCGACAGTTAAACAAAGTCACCATCAAGAAAAAGTATCCATTGCCGATGATTTATGACTTATTTGGTCAGCTTCAGGGTGCCAAAGTATTTTCGAAGATTGATTTGAGGTCTGGCTACCATCAGTTGAGGATTAGGGCATCCGATGTCCCTAAGACAGCTTTTCAGACTCGGTACAGGCATTATGAGTTTATAGTGATGTCCTTTGGGTTGACAAATGTCGCAGTAGCATTAATGGATTTGATGAACCGAGTGTTCAAACCTTATTGAACTCCTTTGTGATTGTGTTTATTTATGATATCTTGATAAACTCCCGCAGGCGAGAGGACCACAAGCAACATCTTCGGATTGTAATTTAGACTCTGAGAGACAGCTAGTTATATGCCAAGTTTTCAAAGTGCGAGTTTTGGTTGGATTCAGTCACTTTCTTGGGGCATTTTGTATCAGTAGAGGGCATTCAGGTAGACCCTAAAAAGATTGAGGCAGTTCAGAACTGGTCTAGACCCACTTCAGCCACGGAGATCCGAGGTTTCTTGGGTTTGGCAGGCTATTACCGTCGGTTTGTGGAGGGGTTCTCATTTATAGAAGCCCCATTGACCAGGTTGACCTAGAAGGGTGCCCCGTTCAGATGGTCAGACAAGTGTGAGGCGAGATTTCAGAATCTCAAGATTGTTTTGAATACGACGCAGGTGTTGTTTCCCACAGGTTCAGGATCTTATATGGTATATTGTGATGCATCTCGTGTTGGTCTCAATGCAGTATTGTTGTAGGATGGCAGGGTGATTACATATGCGTTGCGGCAGTTGAAGGTTCATGAGAACAATTACCTTATCCATGACTTAGAGTTGGCGGCCATTGTTCATGCGCTGAAGATTTGGAGGCACTATCTTTGCGGCGTGTCGTGTGAGGTTTTCACGGATCATCGGAGCCTCCAGTATTTGTTCAATCAAAATGATCCCAACTTGAGGCAGATGAGGTGGTTGGAGCTATTGAAAGACTATTATATCAGCATCTTGTATCATCCCCGGAAGGCCAACATGGTGGCCGACGCCTTGAGTAGAAAGGCAGTGAGTATTGGAAGAATTGCGTACATTCCAGTCGGTGAGAGACTGTTTGCATCAGATGTTCAGACTTTGGCCAATCAGTTTGTGAGGCTGGATATTTCGGAGCCTAGCCGTGTCCTAGCTTGTGCAGTTGCTCGGTCCTCCTTATTTGAGCGCATCAGAGATTGACAGTATGTCGACCCTCATTTGTTGGTCCTTAGGGAAACAGTACGACACGGTAGTGCCAAGCAGGTTACTGTTGGAGATGATGGAGTTTTGAGGATGTAGGGTCGTGTTTGTGTGCCTAATATGGATGGACTTCGTGAGTTGATTCTTGAATAGGCCCACAGTTCTCGATATTCTACTCAACCGGGCACCGCCAAGATGTATCAGGACTTGAGTCAGCATTACTGGTGGAGGAGAATGAAGAAGGACATTGTTGCATATGTAGCTCGATGTCTGAATCGTCAGCAGGTAAAGTGTGAGCATTAGAGACCTGGTGGTTTGCTTCAGAAGTTAGAGATTCCTAAGTGGAAGTGGGAGCGTATCACTATGGATTTCGTTGTTGGACTCCCATGGACTTAGAGGAAGTTCGATGTAGTTTGGGTCATTGTGGACAGGCTGACCAAGTCAGCGCACTTCATTCATGTGGCAGTTACCTATTCTTCAGAGTGGTTAGCATAGATTTACATCCGCGAGATCGCCCGTCTTCACGATGTGCCCGTGTCTATCATTTCTAATCGAGGTACGCAGTTTACCTCGCAATTTTGGAGGGTAGTACAACGTGAGTTGGGAACGCAGGTGGAGTTGAGCACAACATTTCATCCTTAGACGGACAAACAATCATAGCACACTATTTAGATATTGGAGGATATGCTCCGCACATGTGTTATAGACTTCGAAGGATCATGGGATCAGTTCTTGCCACTTGCGGAGTTTGCTTACAACAACATCTACCAGTCGAGCATTCAGATGGCTCCCTATGAGGCATTATATGGTAGGCGGTGCCGATCGCCAGTTGGACGGTTCAAGTAGGGGGAGGCTCGGTTGTTGGGTACAAATTCAATACAGGATGCCTTGGACAAGGTCAAGATTATTCAGGATCGACTTCGCACAGCTCAGTCCAGGCAGAAGAGTTATGCTGATCGTAGAGTTCGTGATGTTGCATTCATGGTCGGAGGGAGAGTGTTGCTCCGGGTATCACCCATGAAGGGTGTGATGAGGTTCAACAAGAAGAGCAAGCTGAATCCTAGGTATATCGGGCCTTTTGAGATTCTCGAGAGAGTGGGAGAGGTGGCTTACAGGCTTGCGTTGCCATCAGGTTTATCAGCAGTTCATCCAGTTTTCCATGTGTCCATGCTCCGGAAGTATCACGGTGATCCGTCCCATTTATTAGATTTCAGCTCTATCCAGTTGACCAAGGATTTGACTTAGTAAAGGTTGAGTGAATGCATTGCACAATATTAAATATGATTCAATTTTGTGATGACCCGATAGGTCATCTTATGTTTTCGAACTAACTCTGCACTATGAAGCCTCAAATAACTATTTTAGTCTTCCTTGATTTGCATGCGCAATCAGGGCATTTTTCCGGAAAGTTTTTATGTTAAAAACTGATAAAATATAAAATTCTTGTCTTAATATCTATTACAGTTCACTTCGGTCAACGTTTTGAGCAAACGGACCCAGATTCGTGTTTTGACGATCTCGGTGGGTCCGTATCGTAATTTGGAACTTAGGCGTATGCCCGGAATCGAATTCGAAAGTCCCTAGCCCGAGTTATCGCACTTTGTAGAAATTTAAAAGTTAAAGTCTTTATGACTTTGAAATGTTTGACCAATGTTTGAATTTTTGGATATCGGGTTCGTATTTTAGTTTCGGAGCCCGCTATAGGCCCAATACTATATTTATGATTTGTCTGTCAAATTTGGTGAGAAACGGAGTTAGTTTGACGTGATTCGGACGTTCGGTTGTGGAAATAGAAGTTTCAAAGTTTTCTTGAAAATTTCATTTGATTTAGTGCTCAATTCGTAGTTCTAGGTGTTATTTTGGCGATTTGATCGCGCGAGCAAGTTCGTATGATTTTTTTAGACTTGTGTGCATAGTTGGTTTAGAGCCCCGAGGGCTCGGTTGAGTTTCAGATAGGCTACAAAGTGAAATTTGACTTAGAAATATTGTTGGTGTTTCAGTTCTGGTGCAGGCCTCTGATCTCGCATTTGCGAGATCAGGATGCGAGATCAGGCATCATATTTGCAATCTCTGATGGGTTCGCATTTGCGAGCTACTCATCGCATTTGCAAAGAGTAGATGGGCCACCTTATGTTCGCATTTGCGAAATATGCTTCACATTTGCAAAGTGGGACAAGAGGGGGTAGTGATTGCAATTATGATCAAGTGGTCGCATTTGCGGAGGGTCAGTTCTCGCATTTGCGAACATTTCTTCGCAAATGCGATGAATGCAGAGATGTGAGGGTCTTCGCATTGACTTAGACATGATTTTTGCTCATTCTTCAAATTTTAAAAACAAGAAAACCTAGAGGCGATTTTTTAAAGAACCTTTCTTCCCGAAATCATTGGTAAATGATTCTAAACTAGTTTCTTTCATCTTTCACTATATTTCCTAATATTTCAACCAAAATTCTTGTGTTTTCATGGTAGAATTTGGGGGTTTGGGTAGAATTAGGGATTTTTGTATATTGGGGATTTAGACCTCAAATTGAGGTCGGATTCCAAAACAAATTACATAATATGGCTCGGGGGTGAATGGGTAATCAGGTTTTGGTCTGAGCTTCGGAATTGGACCAAGCTGGCCCGGGGGTTGACTTTTGTTGACTTTTTCAATAATGACCTAAATTAAATCCTTTGCAATCGTAGGTAGTTCCTAAGGCTTAATTTGAATCGTTTGGTTGGTAATTTTCTAGATTCTATTGGTTTGAAAGCTTGTTTGAGAGGCAAAGTTGTGATTGAGCTTTAAGTGGACCTTTTGGAGCGAGGTAAGTGTCGTGATTAACCTTGACTTGAGGGATTATGACTTGTTTGTTTATTTGCTACATTTTTAGATGTTGGATACAACATATATGTGAGGTGACGAGTACCTACGCGTTGTTGTGGGGTTAAAGCAAGCGGGTGGGACTTGTTCGTTGTAGTTTATTGCTTACTTTGATCTTGTTATCCATGCTTTGACTAGTTACTTGCTAAATTGATAGCTCTTATCGTGTCTACGGGCTTTTGTGATAATTGAGTATTGATTCTAAGGCTGAGATTGGTATGGTGGAACCATTGTGAAGTAAAACTTGTTCTTGTTGATTCTATCTCCCTACTATTTCTTATTCATTGTGATGTGGTAAGGAAGAGTGTTAATGCACGAAGGGTGATTCCGTGCCATGTTATGAGAGTTAATGCACGACGGGTGACGTTGTGCCATATTATGAGTGTTAATGCGCGAAGGGTGATGCCGTGACATGTTATCAGAGGTAATATATGAAGGGTGATGTCGTGTTGTATCTATTGATTTATATTGTGAGGTTGAGAGTAAAAGCACGAAGGATGATGTCGTACAGTATCATTGTTTCATTGTGAGGTTGAGAGTAAAACACGAAGGGTGATGCCATGCGATTTTCTTTATCGTGTTTAATTATTTTCACTAGTTAAAGGCATATTGATTGTTCTGGTTATCATTTCCGCTGCATCTCTTATATCTTGTACTCCCTTTAGCATATCCCCCTCCCAATAGTACATGTTTAGCTGTTACTTGTTGTTATTTTGTACATGCACTATTATTTGCACAGGTTTATGTGGGTGTCTTGGCATAGCCTCCTCACTACTTCGTCGAGGTTAGACTTGACACTTACGAGTACATGGGGTCGGTTGTACTCATACTATACTCTGTACTTTTTGTGCAGATTTTGGTACCGACCCTAGCTGATCGTGAGGTTAGCAGCTAGACTTGCTTGTTGGAGACCCAATGTAGATCTGCTGGCGTCCGCAGACCCTGGAGTTATTTCCTAGTTTCTTTATTTTATTGTTTCCTTTCTTTCAGAACAGTTGTGTTTTCTTTCAGACTCTGTTTGTAGTAAATCTTAGAAGCTTGTGAATCGTGACTCCAAATCTGAAGTGTATCAGATATTATGGGTTTTATGTTATTCCGCAATTCAATTTTAACTTCTGTTTAGCTTAATTGTTTCTGTTATTGAAATGACTAAAGTTGGCATTAAGAATCCTCTAACATTTTCTTGCCTAACAAGTGAAATGTTAGGCGCCATCACGGTCCCAAATGTGAGAATTCTGGGTCTTGACAAATTTCTTCCTTTTCAAGCCTCTCTTCCCTCTACATTTTGGGTAGAAGCATATCACGCTACAATGTATCTCCTATATATTCTTCTTACTGCTAATGATCATCACAAAACACCATTTGAATTATAATTTGGCCGATGTACTACTTATGATCATTTACGTGTTTTTGATTGTTCTTGTTATCATAATCTTCGTGACTATTGCGCAAACAAATTAAGTCCCTATTCCATACAGTGTGTTTTTCTTGGTTATTCCTCTAACTACAAGGGTTTTCGATGTTTTGATCCGTTAAGTAATGAAGTCTATATCTCAAGACATGTTCGTTTTGATGAGAGTTCATTTTCCTATCTTCGTCTTATTTCTTCTAAATATTCTAATTTAAATAATAATATTTTGTTCAAGTCTCCAGGTTGTAGTTCTTTTTTTATTCCTTCTCATTTATCTTATTCTAGGAAGATTCAAAATATGTCATACGTTCTTTGCTCCTCTTTATCTCCATCGTCTAAGTCTCCTTTTCAAACTAGTAATTGTATTTTGCTTCCTTCTAATATTCAAAGTCCTGTTGCTGGAGAACTCTCTCCCAACAATTTTCTAGATAATAGGTAAAATATCTCTTCTCAATCTCAGATGCCTAATCTAACATGATCTACATTTTCTAACTCCTCACTTATCTCACAAAGGTTCTATCCTAATCCATATCTTCCCATTTCAAAACTAATTCATGAATCCTCACCACGACAGAATACTAAATAACTTGCACCAAATCTTATTTCAGTTCCAACCACTTATTCTCCATGGAATTCTTCCTTACCTCCTATTTTCGCTTTAACTACACTTCCTACATCTTCTATTATTCCAAGTTCATATAATATTTCATCTACATCACTTAAATCTACAACTCCCCAGCCAACTTTAATTCAAAAATTTACTTGTATCTCATCTATACCTTCACCCCTCATTCTCTTCCACGGCCTTTACATCCAAATTCACAAACAATATCCTCAAATGTTTCTGTCCGCTCCAGGATCCTACAACTACTACAATTCCTTGTGATAATTCTTCCAGTTTAAATCTACCTACTTCTAAACTTCATCACACGGTCACAAGAAAACAAACTGGTTCACTTAAACCTCTAATTTTACCATCTTTAATATCTCATATTTCACCACTTCCACCAGAACCAACCTCCTTTACAGAAGCTAACAAATTGCCTCATTGGAAACGTGCAATGGTTGAAGAGTACAATGCCCTTATATCCAACCACACTTGGGATCTTGTGCCTCCACCATCTAATGCTAATGTTATTGGTTATCGTTGGGTTTATAGAGTTAAACAAAAGTCTAACGGGTCTCTTAAATGTTACAAAGCGCGACTTGTCGCTGAAGGTTACAATCAACAACATGGACTAGACTATGATCAAATATTTAGTCCAGTGATGAAACTATTCACCATTCGTATTGTTCTTGCTATTGCTACATCTAAGAAATGGCCCGTACATCAATTAGATGTCAAGAATGCCTTCTTGCCTGACACTCTTAATGAGCTGGTATACATGAAATATCCTACATGCTTTGTTCATCCATAATTTCCAAAACATGTTTGTCGGTTGAACGAAGCTCTTTATGGCTTAAAGCAAGCCCCGCGGGCATGGTTTCAACAGTTTACTTCTTTTATTCTTCGTCATGCTTTTAAAAATAGTATGTCAAATTCTCCTCTATTTATCTACAAAAACAATACTGACGTTGCTATTCTTCTCATCTATGTGGACGATATTCTTCTTACCGCTTCTTCTTCTACTTTACTTAGTTCTTTGATTGCAGTCTTAAAATTAGAATTTTTCATGAATGATTTAGGTTTGATTAATTTTTTTCTTGGCATCTCTGTAACTTCTCGAGATGATGATTACTTTCTTTGCCAGTCCAAGTATATTAAGATCTCATCGATCGTGCCAACCTTCTTTCTTCCAAACCTGTTACTTCACCTATTTCCCCGAAATTTATACATAATTCTAGTGACTCATCTCCATTCTCATATGCTACTCTCTATAGGAGCCTTGTTGACAGTCTTTAATATCTTACATTTACTAGTCCAGATATTGCATTTGATGTTAATAGAGTGTCCCAGTTTATGCATTCACCCTTGGTAACTCATTTTACTGCGGTGAAACGTATCCTACGATACTTGAATGGCTCTTTGACTCATGGTTTGTTCATTCCTAATGGTTTTATTGATAGTTTGTCCTGTTATAGTAATGCCAATTGGACTGACTTCCCTACCACTCGACGATCTACTTCAACTTTTTGTTTGTTTTTTGGTTCTAATCTTGTTTCTTGGTCTTCTAAAAAGCAGAGTGTTGTATCTCGCTCCAGTGCGAGGCGGAATACAGATCAGTTGCTCATGTTGCTGCGGAGATTACTTGGGTGCAGTCCAACATGTTCGTACCAAATATATTGAAATTGATATTCACTTTGTACGGGAAAAGGTTGCTTCCGGAGTAATTCAAGTTCAATATGTCCCTACTCAAGACCAGCTTGCTGATTTATTAACAAAGTCTCTTCCATCTCCGAGGATGTTGTTTTTGCGTGACAAGCTTAGTGTTCTTCCAGACCGTGCTTCGCTTGAGGGGGAGTGATATACATAATATATAGGATAGACATGTAATTCAAATTATTTTAAATTGTTGTTATACTTGGAGTTATCTTATATTTTAGATGTATATGTACTCTATATATATTTCATTGTACATCTCAATTTTTTTAATCAATAATAGAACTCTTTCACATTGTACTTAGGATAATTGGATAAGAGTAAGTAATTAGAGGTTTCATCGCTAATAGAATTGATACTCAAACTGAATATATTGAGATATTATGAATTAGAAGGCGATTAACTGTAAGTGGAACTTCAAAATTTGTACATCTAATAAGTGTAAGTGCAACTTAAAATAATTTACACTAGTTAAAAGAAAGTGACATGCATTGTTACTGAATTTTAAAGCAAATGATATCTAAGAGCCCGTTTGGACATAAATTTTTTTTTTCCTTTTTTCCAAAAAAATAATTCACTTTTTTTCGAAATCAGCGTTTGTTCATAAAAATTTTAATTTTTACTTGAAGATGTATTTTGGAAATTTTCGAAAATTGAAAAACTCTAAAAAGCTGTTTTTCAAAATTTTCACTCAAATCACTCACAAAACTTCAAAAACAACCCAAACTAAAATTAATGTCCAAACACAACTCTAAATTTCAAATACCATTTTCACTTGAAAATCTTTTCACCATTTTTTGGAATTTTACAATTCTTATGTCCAAACGCCTACTAAGTATAAGCTTAAAATTGACCCTTCTGCTACTATTATCAAATTATATTCATTTTCTGGATTGAAACGAGCAGAATTATTCTTTCATTATATATGAATTTCGGATTGAACAACTTTGTCTATCTTGATGTTGGTCCCCAAGCACACGTCAGTATACGTGACCGTCAAGTAATAATGTCGAATCCACGTAGATTTAGAGTAATTATTAACTAAGCTAACTAAATCAATAAACTGTAGGTAATCAAAAGTAATGATGTTTTTTACTAATCTACTTTTGCAAATATTAAACATATAAATAGTTAAACTAACAAGGACGCAAGAATTTATGGTTGGATTTTAATCAAAGGGATAAAGATTACAGGGTCGTAGTCGGTTTATCAATCCTATTGAGTCATATTTACACATGTTAATCTGAATTATTTATGGTTTCTAGTTGACCGGATCATTTATATAAACAACATGTCCCCTATTACTATTCGTCTATTCACAATATATCAACCATATATTCCTATAGTATTGAATATATCATGAACGAATATAATACGACATTAACTAAGCAAATTGTTAGGTATATTTCTATTCTAATCGCGAAATTCTTTCCCGAGCCACGATTTCAGAAACAATCTCTCTCTAATTCTACTCTAATCTAAATACAACTTTTCAAGCATAACATAGATAGTAAATAGAACTTAACTGCTAGCCAAATAATTAAGTAATTGTGCATAAAATTAGAGAAACAACCAAGGCTGATAACTCAAATTAACGATGAAGTAATTATAAAACTTCAATATTTATGACAACCACAGTCCTAGAAAATGGGGCTTTTGCATCTGTACTCACTTTTTGTGCCACGTTTTAACTTATACCCGCTTTGTAAAAAAAATTGCATCTGTACCCGCTTTTGCGCATAACTTCAGCATGCGGGGCTGAAGTAGCAAAGGCAATCACGCAAAACTTCAGCATCCTAGTAGACATGCCTGAAGTAGCTTGCGAACTTCAGCTCTAGTAAATGGGAAACTTCAGCTCTAGAGCTGAAGTTTTTGTCTTTGTAAATGGGGATTAACTTCAGCTCTAGAGCTGAAGTTTTTGTCTTTGTAAATGGAGAATTTCAGCATACGGGACTGAAGTTCCCCAGTTATAAAGACAAAAACTTCAGCATACGAGCTGAAGTTTTGTCTTTTGTAAATGGGGAACTTCAGCATACGGGGCTGAAGTTCCCCAGTTATAAAGACAAAAACTTCAGCATACGAGCTGAAGTTCCCCTAGTGTACTGGGGAACTTCAGCTCTAGAGCTGAAGTTTTGTCTTTTGTAAATGGGAACTTCAGCATACGGGGCTGTTGTATTTGTAACTAGGGAATTTCAACCCCGTATGCTGAAGTTGTTGTTTTTATAACTTGGGAACTTCAACTTCAGCTCAGCGAGGGAAAGGGGAGCTGAAGTTATTTAAAAAGTGGGTACAAGTTAAAAGTTTTTTAAAAAACGGGTATAGGTTAAATGGGGGCGACCAAATAAGATGTCCCACGCAATTTTTACCTAGAAAATAGAGTTGTTAGCCCCCATAATTGTAGTAACAATCATTCAAATATTTTACATGAATAAATTATAAAGAAAATATGAAGGAATGAAAAACTATGATTTTTTCCTTCAAAGTTGCTCCACATGGTGTTCTAGTCTCTAAATATTGTCCAACCCCTCAAAAATAGGTTTAAAAACCATTTTATACTTATTATAAACGTGTAGGACCGAAATAATTTTTTTAAAGTCGAAATAGGAGAATTTTTGTGGTTGGGCATGCCAGCTAGTGCAAGGCGCCAAGTTGGACAATGAAGGAACTTTGGCCTGCTGCCTTAGCCATTTTGAGGGGGCGCCAAGTGCCCACCTGGACACCCACTTTTCTGCACTTCTGTACTTGGTTGCCTTTGGTGTTTTAGTTGGTGCCTTGAGCCAATCTGGACGTCGAACTCATAATCCTTCAAAAATTTTCTGTTTTGGCTTCAAATTGTGTGTATTCTTTCCAAATCACTTTAGAGACTCCTAAAAATAAGCACCGTAATTAAGGTCAAATCGTTAATATTTACGTCTAAGACCTAAATACAATATCTTATTGAGTCGTTGCTTGTGCCAATAGGATCGACATGATAACTATAGGGTCCATCATAAAATTATTTAAGAAAATTACATATAAATGCACCGGTAGAGTATTTATTTTTAAGCATATATAAAAATCGACTTGACTTCCAAAAAATTCATACATGTAATTATAAGTGATGATTCTATTTAACGAATCTTATTATTTCCTCGTTAGGTGATGTTAAGATATTCAACACTCAGAAGACGATTTTTGTAATAAAAAAAAAAAAAAAAAGTAACTAATAAATAAATGGAATAATTTTTTGATTACTAAAATTTTCTTTATTACCTTTTCCAATGACATAATAAGAGCAGTAAAGTCCGTTTCTAAGTTTTTATTTTAGTTTTCACAGTTTGCAGTAAAAGAATAAACATTTCAAAATACCCATTTTCTTATTTTTCTAAATCTTTATATATTTAGGAGTAGTATAAACACTCATAAGATAAATACTAGTTAGGAATATACATATACAAAGACTATATATACCCTCCGTCTCATATTATCAGTTGTCATTACTAAAACTAGCTGACTCAAATAATTTGTTACTTTAGAAATTCAGAATAAAATTAATTCTCTTTTTTCTTTTTTACCCTTAGTAATAATTATCCTTGAAGACTATATACACCTTAATTATGGATAACTTTTTTCAAATATCAATGAAGAAAGATTAAATATTAAGATATGAATAAGGATAAAGTTATTAAAATTTTATCTTAATTAATTTTTTTTTAAAAGCGTGTATAAGAGAACACATGTTTGGCCATAAATTTTGCCAAAATAAATTTGGATTTTATTTGGCAAACACATATTTGACAATAGATTTTGCCTACATTTTGGTAAAATTCAAAATCTCAAATCCCAAATCCCAAATCCCAAAATCAGCTTAATAGCTGGTTTTGGGCCAAAATATCACTATTACATTTTTAAAAAATTACCCAAACTTTTGTATTTCATAAAGAAACCCACCATTTATTATTTTCTAACAATGTTACTTCGGATCTTCTCGGTCATCTGATAGTTTATCATGTAGTTTATTATAAAAAGGATTACTTTTTTACCAAATTTATTTATTTTCAGAACTATGATTTGCGATAATATAATGAAGGCAAAATACCTTAAACCACCCCTAAACTTGGCTCAGATTATTAGTATCCTCCCCGAACTATGTCCGATCTTAATTACCACCATCAACTTGGCCTTTTGAGAGTCATTACCCCCTAGATGCTGATATGACAAAAAGTGTGGGTGCACTCGCCTGCCACGTGGATTTTTCTGTATATGTTGCTTTTTTTGAAAATAAAATATATTTTTACTTTTTTAAGAATATCACTTTTTTAGATAATTTTTTTCGAATACAATTTATAATAAAACTTGTATTGAACAACATTATTTAGGCTAAATAGTTTTATTTGGCCAAAAATAATAAAGTTTTAGTTAATCTTTTTTTGATTTGACCTGAAAATAAAGATTTACACAATTAAAATAAATAGTTAAGGCATCTAAAAAGTTATAAAAAATACATAGTTTTAAATTAATTATTTTGGCTATAAATTTTTATATAGTTCTAAATTAGTGCTCTAAAAATATTATTTTTTTTTACAGATTTTACCTAAAAAGTAAAAATACACAGTTGAAATAAATAGTCATTGCATCAACGAAGAAATAAAAAGAGTATACAATTGCAAGAAATAAAACGAATCACTTGCATTATACTGCAATTGTACACTCTTTTTATTTCTTCTTTTGATCCAATGACTATTTATTTGAACTATGTATTTTTACTTTTTTTAGGTAAAAGCTATAAAATAAAATATATTTTTAGAGCACTGTAATTTAGAGCTATATAAAAAAATTATAGCCAATATGATTAATTTCAAAGTATGTATTTTTTTTATAACTTTTTAGATATTTGACTATTTATTTCAATTGTATAAATCTTTATTTTCGGGTCAAATTCAAAAAATTTTAACTAAAACTTTATTGTTTTTGAAAAAATAAAAATATTTAGCTTAAATAATATAGTTCTATCCAAGTTTTATTATAAATTGTATATTATCTAAAAAAATAATATTATTAAAAAGGTAAAAATATATTTTACTTTTCAAAAAATGTCACATATACAGGAAAAATTCACGTGGCAGGCGAGTGCACCCACACTTTTTGCCACGTCAACGTTTAGGGGGGTAATGACTCTCAAAAGGCCAAGTTGAGGGGGGTAATTAAGACCTGACATAGTTCGGAGAGGATACTAATAATTTGAGCCAAATTTAGGGGTGGTTTAAGGTATTTTACTTATAATAAATGTTATTGATAATGATATTGTTGGGTATTTTTGATAATTTTTAGAACTTGTGAGTATTAATCATATTTCATATTTTTCTAAAATAAATTTGGAAAATATATTTTAAAAACTGATGTACCAACACATTTTCATGTTCAAACCAAACTGCGAATCAGATTTTTCAAAATAATTTGAAAATGTATGCCAAACATTAGCATAACACGAGAGAGGAGTATAGTCATAAAAATTCATGACAGAGAGATTGATATATTCTCGTCAGTACTTGTAGCCCACGCAAGTCGCTTTAGCTAGTACCAGCACCTGATCTTCAATTCTCTCTCTCTTACAAAATTCACCAAATTTTATTTTTCTTACCCAAATTCAAAGCAAATTTCGAAGGCATTGTTCGTCTTCCTCTTTGAAGGTACCTTTTTATATATCCTTTGATTCATTTTGTTTCCTTGTTGTGTGTTTAAGTTATTCCTTATCGTTGTCCTACTTAGATCTGTTTATACCCACCCCCCACCCCCACCCCTTTTTTTTTTAAACAAAAAAGAAAAAACTATCCCTTTGTTCATTTTTTTTTTTGGGTTTATAGGAAATTAATGGGATTGTTTTGCAAGCTTGTATCTTTTTACAAATTTTGTTCTTGAACAGTGTTTAATGTCCTTTAAAGGTTCAGTTGGGTTACCCTTTTTGTTTTGGGTCTTTTTTGTCCAGGTTACGTGAATAACTTGCTGTTTTCTTTTCAATAATATTGGGCTTTTGCTGATTCTTAAAATTTGTGTTAGGGCTCCACTGTTGAATATTTAGGTTTAGGGGAACCAATTTTATGGAATTTGAATGCCAAAGAGGTACTAAGATTGGCATAGACTGTGTAGACTACCCCTGCAAAGGAAAAGCTGATTCTATTTTTATTGAACCTTCAAAGAACAGTAAGAGTTTCGTATTTGACTCAGAGAAACAAAAATCACTGTGGAGATTGGATGGGAAAAGTGCTAGTTTGAGTTTGAAATGCGAGGAGTCGCTCGCTGTTAAGGAGGTTCTGCTTGATTGTCGGTCTATTACTGACCTCCCTCCCGCATTGATCTCAGAAATACTTAATTGCTTAGAGCCGAAGGAGCTTGGCATTGTTTCTTGTGTGAATACGTCATTGTATCGTCTTGCTTCTGAGCACCATGTTTGGAAGGAGTTCTATTATGAGAGGTGGGGGCAGCCAATATTGCTGGCACCTTTGGGCGCAGAGCATGTGGATGAGAAGTCGTGGAAGGAGCTTTTCGTGGAGAGGGAGTTCCGTAGTAAAACATTCATGGGGCGCTATAGTATCGATACATTACATGGTCATACTGAGGCTGTTAGAACAGTTGTTGTTTTATCTTCAAAGAAGCTTGTGTTTACTTCGGGGTACGATCAGATAGTGCGAATGTGGGACCTGGAAGAAGGTTTATCTATTGCATCATCTCGCCCGCTTGGCTGCACAATTCGTGCGGTTGCAGCTGATTCAAGGCTCTTAGTGGCAGGGGGTACAGATGGATTTATACATGGATGGAGAGCGGAGGATGGAAATCAACATCTCTTTGATCTTAGATCACCTCAGAACCAGAATACGGAATTTAAAGTTTGGAAACATGAAGGGCCAATAACATGTCTCGCATTGGATTTAAATAAGATGTACAGTGGTTCATGGGACATGACCATACGTGTCTGGGATCGATCTACTTTGAAATGTTTGGAAGTTTTAATGCATAATGACTGGGTTTTGAGCCTTGCTCCCCATGATACAACAGTGGCGAGCACTGCAGGTTCAGATCTTTATGTCTGGGACACTAGTAGCGGATCAAAACTTGCTATTGTCCCTAATGTTCATGCTGGTAATGCTTTTTCTTTGGTGCGAAGTCATACAGGGAAGCTCCTATTCAGTGGAGGGGAAGATGGAGCTATACACATGTTTGAGATCATTAGAAATGTTAAGTTTCATGTCAGGCATGTAGCGACATGGATTCCTCACTCTGGTGCTGTTTATTCTCTTGCATTTGAGTTCCCTTGGCTTGTTTCAGCTTCTAGTGATGGAAAATTATCACTTATTGATGTAAGAAAGCTGTTAAGAACAAAACGGATTTATGTGATGGAGAAGACTTGGAAGGTTTCCAATTGCGTTAAAAATGTAGAGCCACCTCAAAGAATGCTACATGGATTTGGGAGCAATCTGTTTGCTGTGGATGTTGGTCCTGATCGTATTGTGTGTGCTGGAGAAGAAGGCGTTGTTAGGATCTGGAACTTCTCAGAAGCTTTGGAGATTGAGCAGAGAGTTAGAGCATTAAGAGGACTAAGGTTAGAGAACAGAATGAGGAGGCGTAAACTTCAGTGTGAAATCACTGGTAAAGGTAGTCGTGCTGATCAGTGCTCAGTCGCTGCTAAGAAGAATCAAATGAATGGTGATAGGAACAGCTGGCGCAACAAGCGTAGGGTGACTGGGAAGGTGACGGTCTAGAAATTATTGCAGTTTGTCAATAACTCCTAAATATGCTTTGCTCATAAGCAATCACATGCAAAAGGCATATCTTAATGTTTAAGTAGCTTCTGTAGTTTTACCCATTTCTGATTTATGTTGGCATTTAAATTGATGGAACAAGCTGTTCCCTTTGACAACCCTTACTTTATCTGGCTGATTTCGTGCGTGTCTTATGTCACTGACAAGGGTCTACCAATGTAAAGTGTTTCTTTTCTGGTATGGTTATCAGCCTCTGTTTCTGATTTTAGTTCATGCTGGCAATTAAGAAGTCACATTTTGAACAGGTAAAGTAAAAAACTTGGCAAGAGGCAATTAAGAAGTCAGATTTATGCGATTGTTGCTCAACTTGATATAACTTGCCTGCAGATTCTTGTATTGCTTTAACATACAGTGAACTCTTTAAATTCTATTTTTAATCTGATGGAGAACAATGGCCGACTGGTTGCTCTGTGATACTCGCCCCAGTACTGGATACAGAGGGGCATATCCATTATTTGCACTAGGATTTTAACAAATCTATTCAACTTTTACCCTGTAAAACAGCCTGAGGTCTTAGACTAGTTCATCTTCATTGCTTTTGGTGTTACTAAAACAGCTTTATCAGTACCTTACATTCATGTTAACTACTTCATCGACATTCACATAATCAGTCTTCATCCATTGCAATATTTTGTTATTCTCTCCGGCATCTTTTCCATGAGCAAAAAAAACTTGGTAACTGCTGTTGCCTTGAAAAATAGTATTCTGTTAAAAGCGCTGTAGGTCATCCTAACAGTGTCCTATTCCCAGCTGCTGGTAAGAAACTGGATTAGTTCTGTATTGAAGACAGAGTTGCATGGGAGACGTTTTATATATTTAGAACATTATTGTTAGTTGAAGCTCTTTTTGCTGCAATATGCATTTCTACCAGATGGTTCAACTTCCGGGGTTTAACGAAAAGAGAAACACTGGGTTCTTTGTGTAAGAATGGTCATTGTGTATTTCAGTGTCATATGAAACTTGAAATAAAAGCAGTTTCTCCTTTCATTTTCTTGTGTTTCTTTTTTTAAGCTTTTTGTTGGGATGGGTAAGAGAAGAGGGAGGAGGGCTTGAACGTTTCTTACTGCTGGGGTTGAAGTTACAGTTATGAGAATTATAGGGAGGGTTTGCCCTTGTTGGAGCCTTGGGGAGTTGTAGTTTGGTTATGGTAAGGCCTTGTTGGGTGTTCCAGCACTTCTGTGGATTCATCCTTCTTTTTCTCATGTTTGTGGATTACTGTCACGACCTAATTAGTTTCATCACCGGCGCTTAGGAGCAAGTGCCCCCAAGTAAAAGTTTTCCCGTTTTAGGACTATTCAAAAGGTTTCCTGTCTCATAAACAAATAACAAAATTCTCGCTCCCGTTTTAGGACTATTCAAGTGCGGAGCTCACCAGGAACTATCAAATCGTGTACTCTAATTAACGAAATTCTCGCTCCCGTCAACTGTTGTCTCTGCAAAAAAAATAACGGGGAGTGAGCTGCTAGCTCAGTGAGTAATAACACTTCACAACAACCTTTTTTAATTGGGAACATATCAGAAAACATGCTTGTATAATAATATTCATAACTATCATAAAAATAAAATGCCTTCTAAAAAACGATAAATATAATCGGTCTATTCATGTACTTGCTGTGACATACATCAATTTAACAAATTGGTAATAAACTCAGTAAAAACTGTCTCTTAGCAAATTTTTATGTTTGGGAGGTTTCCAAGAAAGGATCATGTAATCTATATCACTATGTGGACTTCTTCGTAAAATGAGCCAAATATAACTATAACTGTAGGTCCGTACTCGAGGGAAAACTGTAATTATATGCAGTTTTACCTTCCCACTAGCGAGGGCTATAATTGTAATTGATAATCTGTAAATACAAGGTGCACCAGGTCTAATGAACACGCCGTTAGCTACAGGATCCATCAAAGTCTCCTCCCATTTATACTTTTCTCTTTATAAACAGTAAATATTCACATGAAAGTATTTTCAAAATAGTATAGGCCATTTCAATTCTTATCAATTCATGTAATTCAATTTCGGTAACAGT
This sequence comes from Nicotiana paniculata, assembly GCA_005239505.1. Classification (NCBI taxonomy): domain Eukaryota; kingdom Viridiplantae; phylum Streptophyta; class Magnoliopsida; order Solanales; family Solanaceae; genus Nicotiana; species Nicotiana paniculata. The sequence goes on along the minus strand of ML350191.1, from coordinate 6,357 downwards.
AATCATATCTCAAGTAACAGTAAAACATGTCTTGTAACAGTGAGAACCTTTTAAATAACTGTAAATATCTCAAGTAAACTATTCAGTACCATATCAAGTAAATGACTTGTCCCACATGCAATTTCAAACATTCGATAACACATTTTATTTTTAAAATAATGTATAAACCATGCAGGTTATGAAAACACAAATTGCGATAAGATTATTACTCACAGTACTCGTGCAGAAAAATCAAATGCGTCGCCTCAAGCGAACCGTAGGAATTACTTCGATCAATCTATAATCACATCATATTGATGTAGTGTTAACTTACTTGTTTAAGCTAATTCGTGAGGTTTCAATGTTTGATGCTCAACTTGTCAAGTTGAATTTGTCCATGTCACATGAAAATAATTCTATACCTCGCATTTCTTTAAGTCATATGTATATTCCGAGAGTAAGGCAAGTTACTGTAGAACATGTACTGTTCCAAATTGCTCTTGAAAACACTAAAACTTGCCTTAAGTAATTAATTGCGCTATATCTTTATGGAGATAGTTTCTAAAATAATTTCTTCACTCAAATATACACTAGTAACTCTTTGTCTTTGTGGTATTTAAATAAGCTATTCACAATTTATATAAATTGCTTAATTTTCAGAAGAAAACAAAATTAATTAAAGAATGTGTCCACACTCCACATGACTCAAATAAGAAGTTTAAATATTTACCGCAGTACTCGAAACTGGAAAGTGCTTAGTATCTAAAAAAAAGATTTAACTTTAAGTTTCCTATTTTATTCTTAATGATCTGTTTTTACAATGATAAAGATTTTATGGCATATTTAAAACGACAAGTCTTAATGGTACTTTTGAAATGTACTGAATTTTTTTCCTTTGTTAAAAGGTAAAATACTTTAACACCCCCTTAAAATTGAGATCGATTATTAATTATTGCCTTAAATTATTCGTAGTCTTAATTATCCCCTCAACTTGGTCTTTTGAGAGCCATTAACCCCCTGATGCTGATGTGGTAAAGAGTGTGGGTGCACTCGCCTGCCACGTGGATTTTTCCTGTATATGTGACATTTTTTTTAATTTAAAATATATTTTTACCTTTTTAAGTATGTTACTTTTTTGGATAATTTTTTTTGAATACAATTTATAATAAAACTTGGATAGAACTATATTATTTAGGCTAAATTTTTTTATTTGGCTAAAAATAATAAAGTTTTAGTTAATCTTTTTTTTGTATTTGATCTCATACTTTTTTATTATTATTATTATTTCTTCTTGTAATCCTTTTGTCATATCAATGATTTATATTTGTACTTACAATTATCAAATTTTCAGATGAATATAATGAAAATGAGGTAATTAGGAAATTTGGCATAAATACTTTATTTAGAGGTTCATTATTTCTTGTCAAAAGATGTCCATATGTTTAAACAGAAATTTTAAAATAACTAAACCAATTAATCTGAAATCTCTAAGAAAACAAACCAAACTGAGATTATTTGGTTTGGTATTTCATAACCGAAAAATTAAACCGGAGTTTTCGTAATCCAATTAGAAGTGCTTGATGTCAAAAGAAACGAAAAGTCATGTGTACTTTTTCTATAACTTGTTAGATGCCTTGGCTACTTATTTCAATTGTATAAATCTTTATTTTCAGGTTAAATTCAAAAAAAGATTAACTAAAACTTTATTATTTTTAGCCAAATAAAAATATTTAGCCTAAATGATGTAGTTATATCCAAGTTTTATTATAAATTGTATTCGAAAAAAATTATCCAAAGTAACATACTTGAAAAGGTAGATATATATTTTATTTTTTTAAAAATGCCACATATACAGAAAAATTCACACTCTTTGCCACATCAGTGTCCAGGGGGTAATGACTCTCAAAAGATCAAGTTGAGGGGTAATTAAGATCACGAATAATTTAAGACTGTAAATACTAATCTGTGTCAAGTTTAAGGGGGTGCTAAGATGTTTTGCATTGTTAAAACTCTAAATTCAATCAAACATAGTGATCTTCATTGCTTTTGGCGTCACTAAAACAGCTTTATCAGTACCTTACATTCATGTTAACTACTTCATCTACATTCACATAATCAGTCTTCATCCGTTGCTAAATTGTGTTATTCTCTCTGACATCTTTTCCATGAGGTCAAAACAACTCGGTAACTGCTGTTGCCTTGAAAAATAGTATTCTGTAGGTCATCTTAACAGTGTCCTATTCCCAGCTGCTGGGAAAGAGAAGAGGGAGGAGGGCTAGAACGTTGTCCTTTACATCGTTTGTTTTTCTTGCCGCTGGGGTTGAAGTTGTTGGACTTTAAAGATAAGGAGTGTGAATTGGAAAATAGTGAGAAATAAAATGGAGAGAAATAAAAATTTGAATCAAGTCAGCTTTGTCATAAACTTTGTACCATATTTGTGAAAGACAACTATACTTGTGTGTATAAATATAGAATTACTTCTTAGAGCTCTTAAAAGGAGTTGAAGAGAATGAACCCTCGCGTTGTCGTCGTCGCTCGGCTCAGATTTGGATTTAGATTTGTCAAATGATCGATAAAATTATTTTTGGACAAAATTTATATAATTAATTAGTTAAGAATTAATTAAATGTCAATCAGTTCATTAATGGAATTGACTGAAACGTATAATCCAAACGCTGCATTTCCCTACTGAACAAACACCTCTTCACATTACACTGCCTATAAATTTCGAGGCATGGCTTCCTTTTCACTTACTGAAAAATCCAGAATTTCCTTCTGAAAATATACTGCATTTTGTTCGCAGTCTCTCTCTCAAAATCGTAAGTGTGATTTTGCTCCGTTCTTTGAGTTCGTTGGTATCCTGCAACTAGTATTGCCACTGTTGCAGGAAGGTTTATTTAGTTTCATCCTGGGAGGATTTAATCCATTACCTTGGCAACTTGTGAGGGGGTTAAAATTCCTTAAGGACACACAATGAAATTATGGACTCGGAATATTTCATATCATCTACTGATTTTCTATTTCTNGGGGGGGGGGGGGTTGCCCTTGTTGGAGCCTTGAGGAGTTGTAGTTTGGTTTATGGTAAGGCCAGAGGCAGGTCCAGAATTTCAAGAGGATATGTGCATTATTGTGAAGAGGTGGATCTAGAATTTATTTGACGGGTTTAATTTTTTTCTCTTACCATGAACCCACTACAGTTTTGAAATTCTAGGTTCAAAATTAGACTCTTTTTGAAATTTTAGTAATTTTCACATATATTTCTATACTTCGTGCCGAAAACAAGATCATTTAGAATGGGGTTTGAACTTCTAATTTCACATGTAGAGGTGCACCCAATAATATTTGCATCATAAGAGTTTTTGAGCATGTGTTCACGCACATATATTTAAGTAATTTTGAAAAAATATAACATTGTTATACATGATTTGGGAAGAGGAGTATGGATTCACGTGAACCCGTACCCCTCTACTTGGATACGCCTCTAGGTAAGGCCTTGTTTGGTGTTTCAACACTTCTCTCTGTGGATTCACCCTTCTTTTCCTCATGTTTGTGGATTATTGTCATGACCCAATTTAGGATTATTCAAACGTTTTTCTGTCTCATAAACAAATTACAATCAACCAATATTCACCTAAATCAGTCACAATCTTTACTGACTAATCAAAAATGAGTTTTCACCAACAATACCAACCTTATTAACATAATAATACTAAACACATCTAAAAAATACGGTAAAAAGCACAATATTAGTAACTAGTCCAACATAACAAATGAATACTCATGACACTAATAAAAATGACTATAGAGCGACTCTAAGAGTTCATAGGAAAAGAAGATAACAACTAAATAAACTCTTCGCCCACGCGAACAAGTGCGGGGTTCACCAGGAACTATCAAATCGTGTACTCTAATTAACAAAATTCTCGCTCGCGTCAACTGCTGTCTCTATAAAAAAATAGCAAGGAGTGAGTCGCTAGCTCAGTGAGTAATAACACTTAATCACAACCGTTTTAATTAGGATGGGTCAGAAAACATGCTTATATAATAATATTCAGAACTATCATAAAAATAAAATGCCCACTCAAAAACGGTAAATATAATCAGTCTATTCATATACTTCTTGTGACAGAAATAAATTTAACAAATCAATAATAAACTCGGTAAACATTGTCTCATAGCAAAATCTTTATATTTGGGAGGTTTCCAAGAAAGGATCGTGTAATCTATATCACTGTGTGGACACCTTCTTAAAATCAGTCAAATATAATTGTAGGTCCCTACTCGAGGGAAAACTATAACAGTATGTAGTTCTACCTTTCCACTAGCGAGGACTATAATTGTTATCAGTAATCTGTAAATACAAGGTGCACCAGCTCTAACGAATCTGCCGGTAGCTACGGATCCTTCAAAGTCTCCTCACATTTATACTTTTCTTAGTAAACAATAAATATTCATATGAAAGCATTTTCAAAATAGTACAGGGCATTTCAATTCTTATCAAATCATATAATTCAATTTTGGTAACGGTAATCATATCTCAAGTAACAGTAAAACATGTATTGTAACAGTGAGAATATTTTAAATAACTGTAAACATCTCAAGTAAACTATTCAGTACTATATCAAATGAAGGATTTGTCCCACATGCAATATCAAACATTTGGTAACACATTTTATTTTCAAAATAATGTATAAACCATGCAGATTCACCTCTGCTATGGCCTCTGTCCTTTGGGTGAGCACTCTGTACGCACTGAGTAAACTTTCCCATGTGTAATAGCCTGCAAATCGCACATGAGATGTAAACCGTATTAGAAAAACACTGTGCGACAGGCTCAATCCAGAAGGCATTTATGGGGGATTCGATCCCAGGTCTCCAAACCAACTGAGCAACCCCGAAGGGTGTAGTGTTAACTTACTTGTTTAAGCGATTCGTAACAAATTCAGAATATCCAACTCTTGAGGTTTCAATGTTTGATTCTCAACTTGTCAAGTTGAATTTGTCCAGGTTACGTGAAAATAGTTCTATACCTCATATTTTTTTGAGTCATATGTATATTCTAAGAGAAAGACAAGTTACTGTCGAATATATATTGTTCCAAATTGCTCTTGAAAATACTAAAACTTGCTTAAATAATTAATTGCGCTATATCTTTATCGAGATAGTTTCTAAAATAATTTCTTCACTCAAATATACACTAGTAACTCTTTGTCTTTGTGGTATTTAAATAAGCTATTCACAATTGGGGAATTTTTATTTTAAAACACTTCAAAACTTAAAATCAATTTTTAAGACAAAAATATTAAGTAGAAGGGACACTTTTGTGATTAGTGTTAATGAATAATTTTTAAAAACACAAAGTTTTCTTATTGTTAAATAATAAAGATATTCAATCAATATACATGAATATACAGTCGGGTATACAGTCAGCACATGACAGTTATACAAGCTGTATACAGCTCATATACAGATTCACAGAATCTGTTATAACTGCCACTTTCCAGCAGTTAGTTGTTAGACTTAAACTACTTCTAGGATTGAGAATCTAAGTTAGTTAGAAAGTAGTTACATTGTACATTATAAATACAAGAGAATCACACCATTTTGAATATACAAGAATAAGAAATTCAAATGAGAAATGCTCTTGTTACTTACTCTCTTTTTGGCATGAGTTTGGTTTCTTCTTCTCCTACAATCTATTAGGCTTTCCTTCAAACACCTTGCATCCATATCTGCATAACAAACACCACCTTTAATCACATGGTATCAGAGCTTTGATCACTGATTAAGGGAATTAAACTCTCAGTCGAAATTCTGAAGAAAAAAAACACACAGTGTTCTTCACCTCAAGGTTGAAAGATGGGGGTAAATGGAGATCATGTTACTGCTGACTTAAACCAAGGTCTGGGGAATGGTAATTCTGGATTGCAAGGTCAGGTGAATATAACCAACAATGGAGGACAAAACTCTGGTGAAAATCCTGGAATTANTCTGTTAGGTGGTATAGTTTGTGCTTCAGAGGCTGCTGATGTATGGGCAGATCTCAAAGAAAGGTTTAACAGAGTTGATGGATCTAGGACTTTTAATCTTCACAAAGAAATTGCACTCTTAAGTCAAGGAACTGCAACTGTATCAGCCTACCACACTAGACTTAAGAATCTTTGGGATGAATTTGAGTTGTTAGTGCCTTCTCCAGGTTGTAACTGTGAGAAATCTAAAGGTTTTGTGGCCTTTTTACAAAGATTGAAGCTGTTTCAGTTCCTTATGGGGCTCAATGACACGTATGCACAAGCAAGAAGTCAAATCTTGCTAATAACTCCTCTTCCTTCTGTGAATCAGGCTTATGCCATGATCATAGGGGATGAGAGTCAAAAGGCT